>CAJHNH020002471.1:0-107300 GCA_905116865.2 Candidula unifasciata | reverse complement strand
GATCAGCAAAAATGTATCCACTATACAACATAGCTCCGCCACTACTACTTAGCTCCTGACACTACTACTTAACTCCTGACACTACTACTTAGCTCCTGACACTACTACTTAGCTCCTGACACTACTACTTAGCTCCTGACACTACTACTTAGCTCCTGACACTACTACTTAGCCCCTGACACTACTACTTAGCCCCTGACACTACTACTTAGCCCCTGACACTACTACTTAGCCCCTGACACTACTACTTAGCTCCTGACACTACTACTTAGCTCCTGACACTACTACTCAGCTCCTGACACTACTACTTGGCTCCTGACACTACAAGTGAAAGGCACCACTTGCCACACCTCAGACAGAAAGGATGAATTAGTTGAGTTGATTCAAGAACTGGCATCAGAGCTCTCAGAGCATTCCTATAAGGGCTCCATCCACATCTTCAGCAGCCAGTGCAGAGTTCCAATACTAACAGTACCAGTAACAGTCTGATTATATGTCTGTCTAGCTGTTCCTCTCAAGGTCAAGGATGGACAACTAGGATGGAAAGAAGCCTTGGCCTCAGCTGACTAGATAAAAGACACATGTTTGTTCAATGTTCATTATATCAGACACACTTCTGATGACCAAGCCCTGACTCAAAAACCTATCAACAATTTTTCCATCAGCAATAGTCATATTCTACCTAGTTCTGAAACATGTTACCCAACACTAACTTGATACACATAAAACCTGGGACTGTAGAACATGGAGAAATCTCCTAGGTAGCTAGTTCAAATTCCACTGGCCACAACAGTTTCCAATTTTTATATTGTTAGGTAACATCTACTTTCAATGAATGCCGATAAATAATGAACATTTACTTTCATACACGCTAGTTGTAAGCTTTTTTTTTGGGTGGACAAATATTATGTCACTGCACTTTCATGCTCTCTCGCTGCGACGAGGATGCCCAAAAGAAACCCTCAGAGAAACGTTGATGAAAAAGAGCAAAGGTGCTAGAGTGGATTCCATCAATTATATATTGAAACAATGTCAAAGGACAGAGCGGACTGTCAGAATAAACTGCCTTATGTGATCTATAATGGCACAACAGGATGATGATGATGACCCTCAAGCTCAGTATCCATCATCAGAACAATCAATCAGGTGGCCTCTCCACACTAAAGGTTGACTGCAATGGATGTCACCTCCACACTGAAGATTGACTGCAATGGATGTCACCTCTACACTAAAGGTTGACTGCAATGGATGTCACCTCTACACTAAAGGTTGACTGCAATGGATGTCACCTCTACACTAAAGGTTGACTGCAATAAATGTCACCTCTACACTAAAGGTTGACTGCAATGGATGTCACCTCTACACTAAAGGTTGACTGCAATAAATGTCACCTCTACACTAAAGGTTGACTGCAATGGATGTCACCTCTACACTAAATTTTGGCAGCAATGGATGTCACCTCCACACTAAAGGTTGACTGCAATGGATGTCACCTCTACACTAAAGGTTGACTGCAATGGATGTCACCTCTACACTAAAGGTTGACTGCAATGGATGTCACCTCTACACTAAAGGTTGACTGCAATGGATGTCACCTCTACACTGAAGGTTGACTGCAATGGATGTCACCTCTACACTGAAGGTTGACTGCAATGGATGTCACCTCTACACTTAAGGTTGACTGCAATGGATGTCACCTCTACACTAAATGTTGACTGCAATGGATGTCACCTCTACACTAAAGGTTGGTTGCAATGGATCTTCAATGTCATGGTTGTACACTCTATCAGACTGCTGTTCTTCTGTCTCTTGATGCTGCACTCCCACTTGTTTTACTGTCTACATCTTGCTCTCTGATCTTCACGTTTCCCTCCAGTAGAGTTTCTTCAACTTTTCTCTCCAGTAGAGTTTTTAAAAGAGTGATATGTCTTTTAATGTGGCCAAAATATTTCAACTGTATCAACAGAATACCAAGGGTAGATTAAGCTGACTGAACCTGCGGTGTGAAACCTGAGCAATCTTTAAGGACAATAAATTGTTTTGAGAAAAATCTATACATGAAACAACCCACACAGGCATCTGTCCAGAATATTTTCTTTGGATTCTTAGTTTATATTCTTCATCAGAAAAATTAAAACTGTTAAATATGAGATATGATTTTCCATTAAAACTTTACAAAGAGGCAGACAACATGGGGAAAACACAGCGGCAAACAGAAATCTATACATAGATTACAATTTAAACAGAATCAGCAAATGCTCAGGCTCACTGAATCAGTCGACATTCAGTCAGCCAAGACTCGTAAGTGTTCATCTCGTTCGTACTACGCCACATACAGTTACTAAAGTGAAATTTTGGCTGATTTTTCACCGGTCATTTGGTGAATTTCATGGGTCATTTGGTTATTTTCACAGGTGCACTTTTACAATATGCTAAAATCACATATGTGAATTCTTATTTTGAACGGGTCAAAATTAATTATTACTTGTTATGCAACTACACAATTTTCAACTGCCACTCAATGTTCACATGTGATTTTCTCAAAACAGCATGGCTTTGGCATAGTACCAATGATTTGTAGTGGTGCAGGCAGTTAAGACTACTGGACAAGATAATGCCCATAACAAAGCAGTATCTTTTCCAGTAACGTCTAGTAACTGTCAGAAATTACAGTTCTTTTGTCCAGTTACTGCTGTCATGTATTCAACCAGTCCCATCATCCCGCCCCGGGCTATTCAACTTGCAGCCAACAAGCCGAATTTGGCCTGCAGCAGCCTGGCAAGTGGCTCACAGTGGCCAATTGTAGTTAGTAATGTTCTTTCAATGCTAGGGCTCAGGCAACTGATGATCCCTATTTTTGTTATTTTGACCTCTGAGACAGAATAGCACTGATTCAGCCTGTGTCAGGAATCCTATGTACAGACATTCGTACAAGTATGACACACCCCATAATGCCAGATTTAGCATCCATCGACTACCAACCCAGAACATTTTTCAGTACTTAATGTAATTTATAAATTGTGTTTGTTTTTCAGTATCTGCTGAAACTGATAAATTACATTCATATAATCTGTCTGGCATAGATAAGTCATAAGTACAACACAACGTCATGCTTCACAAGAAGTCTGCCAGTAAAACGTGCAATAGACACATCTGATCAGTCCAAATCAACTGCTGGCTGCCACATCTTAGGTATGTCTGCTAAATAGGCCAACACTGATTAAAAATCTGGCAAAGATAAATAACTAGATGCCTGTGATTTAGTGACTCCAAAAACTGACTACATGAGCCCTCTGCGTTTCTTGTAGTCATCCAAATTCAAAGATCTACGTGGAACTGCGTCGCGAGCAGTATGCAATGGCGGTGTGGGGATAACAATTTGAGATCCTGGGGACATTGTAAATTAAATATTATCCATAATTATAAGCAAAAATCTATGAGGAAATATTTGTAAAATGAAAAAATAGATTTTGTTATATTATTAAAAGGAGATGGCAACCACACAGAAAATGAGTCTGGTCGGTGGGAGAAGAGGAGGTGGAGAGGTGAAAGGAAGGAAGAGAATCCAATCATATTATTACTCAAAATTTAGTCTCAGTGTGTTGGTAAGCAAACATGCTGATCATAGTTTCAGAGTCTGGTTGTCAGATGATTGGATAAGGTTGCATGCAATGACTATAAACTGAAGTGAATGATATGTTGCAAGGATGTGATTGCTTCATGACTTTAAACTGTAAAGTGCAACATGTTGCAAGGATGTGATTGCTTCATGACTTTAAACTGTAAAGTGCAACATGTTGCAAGGATGTGATTGCTTCATGACTTTAAACTGTAAAGTGCAACATGTTGCAAGGATGTGATGCTCATGACTTTAAACTGTAAAGTGCAACATGTTGCAAGGATGTGATTGCTTCATGACTTTAAACTGTAAAGTGCAACATGTTGCAAGGATGTGATTGCTTCATGACTTTAAACTGTAAAGTGCAACATGTTGCAAGGATGTGATTGCTTCATGACTTTAAACTGTGAAGTGCAACATGTTGCAAGGATGTGAATACCTAATGACTTGAAAGATGTTGCAAGCATGTGAATGCCTAATGATGTGAAACTCATTTAAACTGAAGCAAATGACAACATTGCATGGATGTGAATGCCTGATGACATGAAGCTCAAGTGAATAAAGATTTGAGGTACTAAACACAGCTGGAAACTCAGGTGAATAATGAATTGAGTACAGAGGTTGTGAAATGAATAGTTTAAAAAAATATAAAAAGTTCACAGAGTCTTTCCTCTCCAGCCGTACAGTATAAAGATTATGTTGTTGTCTTGTCCGATTTCTGATGCAGAATTTTAATCTTCTTCTTCTCAGTGTTTACTGGCTGTAAACTCCAGCGGAAACTTCTGGTTGTTTGTCCACTTCTGGACTTTGCTCTTGTTCCAGAACTTGAGTTTTGTTTCCATTTTACAAATCTGGCTTATCTGTATGCAAACTTTGGTTCCCCGCCTCTCAAGCAGACTTTGAAGTATGCCCTCAATTAGTCAACTTCTAGGACATGCTTGTTGGAGAAGCAATGGGTCTCTCCCCCCCCCCCTCCCCCAAATGGGGCCTCAGAACCAACATGGTGATGACGCAGAATCAATGTCACTGCACTCAAGACAAATACCTGGCCTCACACACTGAGATATCTGAGGAGACATATGGAACCTGGCCTCACACACTGAGATATCTAAGGAGACATATGGAACCTGGCCTCACACACTGAGATATCTGAGGAGACATATGGAACCTGGCCTCACACACTGAGATATCTAAGGAGACATATGGAACCTGGCCTCACACACTGAGATATCTGAGGAGACATATGGAACCTGGCCTCACACACTGAGATATCTAAGGAGACATATGGAACCTGGCCTCACACACTGAGATATCTGAGGAGACATATGGAACCTGGTCTCACACACAGATATCTGAGGAGACATATGGAACCTGGCCTCACACACTGAGATATCTGAGGAGACATATGGAACCTGGCCTCACACACTGAGATATCTGAGGAGACATATGGAAACCTGGCCTCCACACACTGAGATATCTGAGGAGACATATGGAAACCTGGCCTCACACACTGAGATATCTAAGGAGACATATGGAACCTGGCCTCACACACTGAGATATCTGAGGAGACATATGGAACCTGGCCTCACACACTGAGATATCTGAGGAGACATATGGAACCTGGCCTCACACACTGAGATATCTAAGGAGACATATGGAACCTGGCCTCACACACTGAGATATCTGAGGAGACATATGGAACCTGGCCTCACACACTGAGATATCTAAGGAGACATATGGAAACCTGGCCTCACACACTGAGATATCAAGGAGACATATGGAACCTGGCCTCACACACTGAGATATCTGAGGAGACATATGGAACCTGGCCTCACACACTGAGATATCTGAGGAGACATATGGAACCTGGCCTCACACATAGATATCTGAGGAGACATATGGAACCTGGCCTCACACACTGAGATATCTGAGGAGACATATGGAACCTGGCCTCACACACTGAGATATCTAAGGAGACATATGGAATCTGGCCTCACACACTGAGATATCTGAGGAGACATATGGAACCTGGCCTCACACACAGATATCTGAGGAGACATGGAACCTGGCCTCACACACTGAGATATCTGAGGAGACATATGGAACCTGGTCTCACACACTGAGATATCTGAGGAGACATATGGACACTGTGGTGTGCAGTAGCAAGACACTGATCAGCTGGCCTGAAGGCCGTGCAAATCAGCATCACTGATGATCTTTATGACTGACCTGGTCTTTCAGATTCTCCCAGCCCAAAACTGTTACCATGAAGTGCTCTCGAAAGAGTGGCCGATGGGATTCTGACCACATCACCCCTTGAGTGCCAAGTGGTGTACAGAATCATAGATCTAACACCCTGTGCCTGATGCATCAATGATGTGAAATGGGTTCTTTATTTAAGCCTGGGCTGACTATTTTTATTCTGACTACCCCAAAAAAGCTAGTTAGCTCATTTATGGAACCATTCTCCTCTGTATGGGAGCACTGAGGTCTTTCAGCTAGTTTATCAGCTGTGAGCCGGACGGTGGTGGGTTCAAATCTGCACTGAGCTGAATATTTTTTGTTAAATGACCTTGGTTTTCAAGTCAGCCCAGTTAAAAATTGACACCAGGTAATATCTTTGGGAAGTAAAGGGAGTTGGCGTGACGTTGACCACATCGCCCACTTGGTACCAATTGGTCTGTAAGATATAGGTATAGCATTTTATACCCAATATGCCTAAGGGCATGAAAAAGAGCCATTACTTTCTCAAACTTTTTTTTAAAAAAAAAAACCTTCTTCTTCTTTTGTTCGCCTGAAATAAGTTGTCTATATCAGCAGTTTTGTAAATTTCACTGTCCTCGTTAGTTCATTCAGTGGTCCATAGAGTTTACGTTCCACTGTTGTTCTTCCTGGCCAAAAGGTTTGCCTTCTTCTTCTTCTTCTTCACTTCCTCTTTTACCGCTGTGGGTGTCGAGGGAGATATAAGGTTCTGTTTCTAGCTCTTCTGGTCACCTTGACCATAGGCACATCGTGCTGTTGTAGAGTTTCTCTGATGTTATCCTTCCATCTTGTTCTTGGTCTACCTCGTGCTCTACATCCTTCTTCTCTTTCCATGTATGCTTTGTATGGTATGGTGTCATAAGGCATTCTCTCTAAGTGGGCAAACCATTTCACTTGCTTTCCTTGTATGTAATTTAGAATTGGTTCTGTGCCGACTTTTTCTTTTATGATCTCATTCCTGATCTTATCTCTTATGGTCACTCCTACTGCCCTTCTCAGACATCTCATTTCCATAAAGGTTTGCCTTAATGTGTCAAATTCGGTGCAGTTCTGGAGTACATGCTCTGCTGTCTGGGGCACCTTTCCACAGGTGCAAATGCCTGAAACACCTATCTTGAATTTTTTGTACATGTGTGGTTAAGTAATCGGTGGTGCCCTGTTCTGAGGCGGAGAATAATGACTTGTTCTGGTCTGTCCATAATAAAATATTAAATAAACCAATTTGCATTTGTTCACAATGTGGTCAACACTATGCTGGCCGCATTTACTTCCCAGGACTTCACCTAGTACCCATTTTAGGCTGGGGAGCCTGGAAGCTAATGTCATTTAAAAATAGAAAAAAATTGGTTCAGTGTAGATAAAACCATGACCTTGAGACCCATATGCAAGTGTCTAGCCCCTACACCACATCCCAACAACTGCAACAGCTAAAATGTGACTTGCCCAGAATTTTTCAACAGGGAACCAATAATAAAATTAAGATTTCGACATAGCCCTAATGTGCTACAACAAAGCTTGGACGTCCAAACTGAAATGTCAAATTTAACAATAACACTAACCTCCAGATGGAACATCAAGATCAATTTTAATATCAAAGTCATGGACAGCAAAGAGGTCATCAGACGTACGTCTCTCTGTAATATCTGCTCTGCCACCCGACTGGAAAACAAACAAGAATATTTGTTACAAAGTGATTTAGCACCCACACAAATTAAACAATCATAATTTACTACTTTTCACATTCATAATCTAATAGTATCTTGCTTTCACATTTTATCACACTCATATTTTATTAATGTAAGCTTATCACCTCTAAAATCCTAATTTAATGTCACTTTTACCTCCACAGTATTACACCCTTATTTATAATTTACGAATATAATATATTGCCTTTACCTTTATAACTGAACATATTTTTATTTCCCCAGTTTATCGAATCTTTATTTATAATTTATGAACATAAACATATTTGTATTCTTGCCTTCATTAATCTGCCAAAAATCTGTATTTACCACTTCTGCAGTGTATGCAGCGGGATGTGCAGCTCCTCTCAGCTGCATGGCTAGTGTTGTCACCATGGACTGTGGAGCTCCTCTCAGCCGCATGGCTAGTGTTGTCACCATGGACTGTGGAGCTCCTCTCAGCTGCATGGCTAGTGCTGTCACCATGGACTGTGGCGCTTCTCTCAGCAGCATGGCTAGTGCTGTCACCATGAACTGTGCAGCTCCTCTGAGCCGCATGGTTAGTGCTGTCACCATGGACTGTGGAGCTCCTCTCAGCCGCATGGCTAGTGCTGTCACCATGGACTGTGGAGCTCCTCTCAGCCGCATGGCTAGTGCTGTCACCATGGACTGGGGAGCTTCTCTCAGCTGCATGGTTAGTACTGTCACCATGGACTGTGGAGCTCCTCTCAGCTGCATGGCTAGTGCTGTCGCCATGGACTGTGGAGCTTCTCTCAGCTGCATGGTTAGTGCTGTCGCCATGGACTGTGGAGCTCCTCTCAGCTGCATGGCTAGTGCTGTCGCCATGGACTGTGGAGCTCCTCTGAGCCGCATGGCTAGTGCTGTCACCATGGACTGTGGAGCTCCTCTCAGCTGCATGGCTAGTGCTGTCACCATGGACTGTGGAGCTCCTCTCAGCCGCATGGCTAGTGCTGCCACCATGGACTGTGGCGCTCCTCTCAGCCGCATGGCTAGTGCTGTCACCATGGACTGTGGAGCTTCTCTCAGCTGCATGGTTAGTGCTGTCACCATGGACTGTGGAGCTCCTCTCAGCTGCATGGCTAGTGCTGTCACCATGGACTGTGCAGCTCCTCTGAGCAGCATGGCTAGTGCTGTCACTATGGACTGTGGAGCTCCTCTGAGCCGCATGGCTAGTGCTGTCACCATGGACTGTGGAGTTCCTCTCAGCCGAATGGTTAGTGCTGTCACCATGGACTGTGGAGCTCCTCTGAGCCGCATGGCTAGTGCTGTCACCATGGACTGTGGAGCTCCTCTCAGCTGCATGGTTAGTGCTGTCACCATGGACTGTGGAGCTCCTCTGAGCAGCATGGCTAGTGCTGTCACCATGGACTGTGGAGCTCCTCTGAGCCGCATGGCTAGTGCTGTCACCATGGACTGTGGCTCATCTGAGCCGCAGCTCCTCTGAGCCAGCATGCATGGCTAGTGGAGCTCCTCTGAGCCGCATGGCTAGTGCTGTCACCATGGACTGTGGAGCTCCTCTGAGCCCCATGGCTAGTGCTGTCACCATGGACTGTGGAGCTCCTCTGAGCCGCATGGCTAGTGCTGTCACCATGGACTGTGGAGCTCCTCTGAGCCGCATGGTTAGTGCTGTCACCATGGACTGTGGCGCTCCTTTCAGCTGCATGGTTAGTGCTGTCACCATGGACTGTGGCGCTCCTCTCAGCTGAATGGTTAGTGCTGTCACCATGGACTGTGGAGCTCCTCTCAGCCGCATGGCTAGTGCTGTCACCATGGACTGTGGAGCTCCTCTCAGCTGCATGGCTAGTGCTGTCACCATGGACTGTGGAGCTGCCGATGGCTAGTGCTGTCACCATGGACTGTGGAGCTCCTCTCAGCTCAGCTGTCACCATGGACTGTGGAGCTCCTCTCAGCTGCATGGCTAGTGCTGTCACCATGGACTGTGGAGCTCCTCTCAGCTGCATGGTTAGTGCTGTCACCATGGACTGTGGAGCTCCTCTCAGCTGCATGGCTAGTGCTGTCACCATGGACTGTGGAGCTCCTCTCAGCTGCATGGCTAGTGCTGTCACCATGGACTGTGGAGCTCCTCTCAGCTGCATGGCTAGTGCTGTCACCATGGACTGTGGAGCTCCTCTCAGCAGCATGGCTAGTGCCTCGTCATACATGGACTGTGGAGTCCTCTCAGCTGCATGGTTAGTGCTGTCACCATGGACTGTGCGCTCCTCTCAGCTGAATGGACTGTGGCGCTCCTCTCAGCTGAATGCTTAGTGCTGTCACCATGGACTGTGGAGCTCCTCTCAGCTGAATGGTTAGTGCTGTCACCATGGACTGAGCAGCTCCTCTCAGCTGCATGGCTAGTGCTGTCACCATGGACTGTGGAGCTTCTCTGAGCAGCATGGCTAGTGCTGTCACCATGGACTGTGGAGCTCCTCTGAGTCTCATGGCTAGTGCTGTCACCATGGACTGTGGAGCTCCTCTGAGCCGCATGGCTAGTGCTGTCACCATGGACTGTGGAGCTCCTCTGAGCCGCATGGCTAGTGCTGTCACCATGGACTGTGGAGCTCCTCTGAGTCTCATGGCTAGTGCTGTCACCATGGACTGTGGAGCTCCTCTGAGTCTCATGGCTAGTGCTGTCACCATGGACTGTGCAGCTCCTCTCAGCTGCATGGCTAGTGCTGTCACCATGGACTGGGCAGGTCAGGATTAAATTTTTGCCCCTGACAGAAAACAATCCACAACCTTACTGAGGATTGGAACCTGGGTCTCTTGCATGTGAGCCCACCATTCTTAACCATGTTGCCAGCCACGTCTTTTATTGATTTATCACCTTTACTTAAAATCAAACATCTTCCGCCTCATAATCTCCCATTTGTTCATTACAAAATCACTATTCCATTTATTTATCATGTTACATAATACTCACATCTTCATCATGTATCTGGTAATAAGCAGATAGTGCATAGCATCATTCACAGAGCCCGATATTTTACTGAAGCTTCTTTGATTACATTAAGTTGAAAAAAACGGTAAGGTCCCTTTTCCATGTCTTTAGGTGTACTGGGAACATAGGGTTAGACCTATATTTTTTATAGACCAATCGGCACTTGGTGGGTGATGTGGTCAGCATCACGCTGGCCGCCTTTACTTCCCAGGACTGCACCTGGTACTCATTCAAGACTGGGTCGACCTGGGAGTCAAGGTCATTTTTTAAAAAGTCCGACTCTGCCAGGGAGCAAACCCACGACCTTCCGATCCGCATATTTAGCGTTTATTTCATTTGTCTAACTTGCCAAGTATTTTTGCCACACAACCTAAACTTCCATATTTGATCTTTTCTGTTGTACGTGTCAATAAGAATGTCAGAAATGGTTGTTTTAAAAAAATTTGATAATAGCAATTTTGAAACCATTTATTTGTACACATACACTGTCAGTTTATTTTTCTACAAAATTTTCACCAACACTGATGCATTTGTCCCATCATTTTATCAGTCCTCCCAAACTTGCTGCATGGAACTGCATGCTCTGTTTTCTAAACCACATTTTCACTTTACGTTCAACTTCTGCCTCATTCGTGAAATGTCTCCCACCCGGGGGGTTTTCAGTGAACCAAAAAAGGTGGATAATCGACTAGGGGCGAAGTTGGGGCTGTAAGGTGGATGTTCCAGAAATTCTCACCCTAGATGGTTTGATTTTCTCCTGAGTTAACCGAGCTGCATGTGGTTTGGCATTGTGGTGAAGGAGCCTGGACGTTTTTTTTTATTGCATCATGAAGCATCGATGGAACTTTACAGTATGAATCAGCATTCACTCCGTCCTCCCCCCCCCCCCCCCCATTTTTTGATAAATTGGTTAAAAGCACTCCTTGACAATCCCAGAACACTGGCAGCATAACCTTCGCTGCTGATGGCGTAACCTTGAATTTTTGAACACAAGGCGAAGGATGTCTCCATTGCCTTGAAGCATGCTCTGATTCCGGTTGGTAGTGAAGCTGCCATGATTTGTCCCCGGTAATAATCGGGCAAGAATGCCAAGCCCATGAATGAAAATGTTAGTAAGATCAACGAATTACTCTTTGCAGATAACCAGGCCTTGATAGCAGATACAGCCATGAAATTGCAACAACATCTAACATCCACGAATGAAGAATGTAAAACAAATAATATGAGAATCAACACTGAAAAGAC
The DNA here is from genome assembly GCA_905116865.2 of Candidula unifasciata. Lineage (NCBI taxonomy): Eukaryota > Metazoa > Mollusca > Gastropoda > Stylommatophora > Geomitridae > Candidula > Candidula unifasciata. The sequence goes on along the minus strand of CAJHNH020002471.1, from coordinate 95,533 downwards.
AGAAGTAATGTCAACAGGAAAAAAAAAGACAGATCTAAACATAGCAATAGAGTGCAAAGGCATTAAACAGGCATCTGAGTTTAAATATCTGGGAACTACATTTACCGAAGATGGGAAATTGGATAAAGAAATTAACATTAGATGCAGTAAAGCAAACCAAGTATTGGGACAGCTAGCTCCCCTCTTACAGCATAAGACAATCCCAGTCAGCACAAAGAGACATCTTATTCAAAGCATATTTATTCCAACTCTGTCCTACCAGTGCCAGACATGGTCACTCACAACAAACCATAAAAGAAAATTAGTAACCACGGAAATGAGATGTCTAAGAAGAGCTGTAGGAGTGACCATAAGAGATCAAATCAGGAATGAGATCATAAGAGAAAAAGTCGGCACAGAACCAATTCTAAATTACATACAAAGACAGCAAGTGAAATGGTTTGCCCACTTAGAGAGAATGCCTTGTGACACCATACCATACAAAGCATACATGGAAAGAGAAGAAGGACGTAGAGCACGAGGTAAACCAAGAACACGATGGAAGGATAACATCAGAGAAACTCTACAACAGCACGATGTGCCTATGGTTGAGGCGGCCAGAAGAGCTAGAAACAGAACCTTATATCTCCCTCGACACCCACAGCGGTAAAAGAGGAAGTAAAGAAGAAAAAGAAGAAGAATCCTGTTCAGCGTGTCTTCTCCTTCATCTTCGTAACAACAGAGATGCTGCCATCCCCCAACCATTTGTGACTTACTTATTGACTTCCCCTCATATTTTTGTGTGGTATGATGAGTGATCTAGTAACACTTGCAGCAATATCAGTCTCAATATCTCAGAATTTGTTTTCTCCCTGTGTGTCTTCCAGGACATATTTTGATTGAAAAAAAAAAAGACTTATCACAACTTTCCCACAACACACAGGTGGGATGTTTCCTTTGAATCTGCCTGAAAAGTGAGTAATCAACTGTCTATATACAAATAAGACAGATCTGTACAATGGTCATGCAAGTCTGGAACAGACTTATAAAGTCCAGAAGTGGACAAACAACCAGGAATTTCTGCCAAAGTTTACAGCAGGGAGGTGGCGCGGTGATTTATGTCACAGGCGTAAAGTTATATGATGTGTATAAGGAGATACTCCGTACGTCACTCTGGCGCCAGTCATTTACTATCCTGGTTGCACGGAACCTCGTATCCTCGTACGGATAATGTCTCAAAAGCATTACAAGCTGTCAGGGGACTCTCGGAGTTCGGCGGCCCCCAGAGGTGTGTGTCCTTGGCTCTCATCAGCCCGCCCCCAGTGTCAAAAAATGTTACCAAAACTTAGGAACATGAGTAGGTTTGCCAAACGTACAGCAAAAATTACAACCCTTTTGTTAAAAGACTGCGGAGTAAAGATATATTGTTCACTGCACATCCTTTTGGGAGCGTCATCACCGGGGTGGTACACCACAACAGCAACCATCCATAGGCTGGGTACATCCTCGGGTAACCCTCAGTGTCGTCGTCACCGCTGATGTAACAGCAACCAACCATCGAATGGCTAAGCCTAATTGTCTGACAAAAACAGATCAGACAGATCAAAAACCATCAAAATTTGTATTGAATGAAAAAGACCGAATGTCCACACCCAAAGACCATACGCCCGTGTTGGACAAAAACTGATAACGATATGCCTGATGCAGGAAAAATTCTGTCGGGCTAACGGCTCGTCAAAGAAATCTAACGTGCGAGGAAAAAAGAATGTACCCATCTGTGTGGTCACAAAAGTCCATAAATGCTCCCCGCTGACTTCCAGAGGACGCAGCCCCTGTTCGGTTTTTTTGTGAGGTTAAGCAGGCATGTTGGACGTGACGATTCCTTGGGTGAGCCCAGAACAAGCGCCAGGTGCCGGCTCTGCATGCTTGGAAGCCTCCTTGGATGCGGGGATGCCCACGATCTGCCCTGCCTTCCCTTGAGGGCTAACTGTTTTCCACAGGGGGCTGCCCCAAAGGGGTACTCCGAGGGGCAATACCTGCGGCGAAGGAGACAAGTGGGGACACCACACAAATCAGGCAACGTCACGACCCACACAAAACAATGGCCAAGTCAACCTAGAAATAGGCCTTCTTGGTCGACGGAGTACAGCTGCCCAAGGCAGGGAATGGAAAACGGTTGTACACGCAAAAACAGGTCCAGGTGAAAGCCCAAAGTCCAAGCGGACGATTAACCTGGACCTTCCACTGGAAGACAGGATCGATTTAAAAAAAAAAAAAAATACAGCAGGAGAAGATGGGTCCGACAGGATATTCTGCAGAAACAATACGAAACCCTCTTCAGATGGGTCACATTTCATTACACACTGATCAGCGGACACATTTGTAAACAAAACCAGGCAACATGCAAACGTTTCTGTCAGTTAATATATGCGCTTGTTTCTTACCCACAACTGCTCATTTTATGTGCACAATGTATCTTGTAAACCTCCCACCGCCACAGCTGTATTCACTTCTTGTCCTGGCTGTTTCTTTCGCCACCAGTGTCAGCACTCACTATCACACACATTTTTTTTCCCACTATATTTAGATATATTGTCTGGTTTTTTGGGTTTTTTTTTTTCCAAATGTAAAATGGTTATCTACAAAATGTACCAGTGATAACCCAGTGTAATGATTTCCATTCGGTGCTTCATGGAGCCTTAAGGGCTCCGCCTGCATTTCCCAGGGGATCCATGTGCACTTACCAGGAGCTCCAGATGCTCCGCAAAAAAAAAAAACTGAATAAAAAAAAAACTTTTGAGAAACCAAACTGACTCATTTAACTTTGGAAGAACTAGGTATGACAGAATTCATGTGTACTGGTGGTAGCTGAGAATAAACTGATTATGATAGTAAATTTCAGCCAGTGTTTAAAATACAGTTTCACTGCATCAACATTGCACAAATGCTGATATCTCGGGAAAGGCAGGGAGGAGAAGAGGGTTGGTCCGTCAGACCATTTACCTCAGGCTTTGAAAGTCGTGGGTTGGCTTTACAGCTGCACCGTTCAGTTCACGAGTGCAAGTGGGTTGGCTTTACTGCTGCACCGTTCAGTTCACGAGTGCAAGTGGGTTGGCTTGACTGCTGCACCGTTCAGTTCACGAGTGCAATGTTTACAGTGATCCTGAGAATCGTCACCAGAACTACGGAGTTGGTGATCTGTGCAGTGCTCTTGTCAGGCGGCTAGCCGTTTTGCAGAAAGAGACTGGGATGTAAGGGATAAAACACGGTACAATGAAGTCGATCCTCTCGACTTTAACTTTAATTCACTTACCAGAACTGCATCTGCATTCATGGACTTTGCTGTGGGGACTAGCAGAGAACCAGGGATACCTGCAGCTGCTGCCGTTGTGGATTCCTGAAATTCAAAGAATATTTTGATGATTTTTTTTTTAAATCTCGTAAAACAAAACACCACAAAAGTGTCCCCACAATGCTGCTAGGCTAGGACTCCCTGTGACATGTAGGAGTCTATGCTAGTTATTGAACTGTCTATGTAGGTCATGTGCTAGCCATGGAGCTGTGTGGAAGTGCCAGTCTCCTCCAGTTACCTGACCTGACCTGACATGCTGTGAAGTGGCTACCTCTGGGCTTCTACTGTGTTGCCGCTTGGTTGTGGAATTCAGCAACAAATTGGCTTCAGACTGTGCATACAATGCTGAATTATCTTGACAAGTTTAATTGATTGATCATGCTGACTGAATATTTGCAAGTATACAAATTCATCATTCAGGAAACTAGACAAGTGACAAAACAGTATTTGCACTGATTGTAGTCAATAAGTAACAACAGAAGTCCTGTCTCGAGCAAACATACAGGCATTGGGGCCTGTTTGCTGGGTGAAAAGACGGGAGTGAGCTGTTGTAAGCAAAAGTTACTGTGGTGCGTAAAGACTTAAGGAAGCCAGGTCTTTATGAAGCATGGGCAAATGCTGTTGGATTGACGGGTTGTGAGTGAAAACATTTGAGCTACTTAAAGTTGTGAAACAGAGGCTGCTTGATATTCACGGGTGACTGCGAACACCCCAAGTTGTGTAGGAATTTGAGATCCATGTATGGCTGTTTTAGTCTGTCTGAGCTTGGAATCTGTCCGGATGACTGTGGTGAATCATGAGTTGGATTTTGGAATGCTGGAGTTGGACTTCCGAGATTTTCCAGAATGGACGGTTATGCAGCCCATGTATGTTGAGTAAATCCTGTGTGTATGTGTGGAAGACTGATACTTACCAACATATCCCCTAGATAATTGGCAAGTGTGCAATGCATGCCTTGATCGCAAAATCATGAATCGTATTACGAAACCTATATCATAATTCAGCACAGGCTGAAAGATAGGAATTGAAGTGGCAGGAACAACCGTAAACCTATTCCCCTAAGCGGCTGCAAAACATATACTTCCAGTTTAACACTTAGTAATTAATTCTTGTCATAACACTTATCATTAAAACTCAGTAATTACTTTTAGTCATAAAAATTAGGCAAATAGAGTGTCATACAATTCAGTAATTATGCGCCTTTATTAAACTCTGCAATTAACTATCGTCATAAAACTGTGCTATTAACTCGTCATAGAACTGCTTTAAACTCTCATCATAAAACTCTGATAACATGAGAAACTCCTTACACACAGTACAAACTCCCAAGACAACTTACTTTTAGTGATACTGGCATCTTAACTGTTTCAGCTTCACGGACCTGAGAGGCAAAAAACACATTATTAAATAAAGCATAAATAAATGAGGAAAGTTATAAACAGTGGTAATCACCTTGCAAAATGTAAGCCAGCAGAAGTATAAATATCCTTCCAAGTTGGAGTTAATTTACCAGAAAGGCAAAGAACCAACAGTCTGCACACAAATAAGCCACACTGTAAGAAGATGTACAGGCAACACACTCAAGTCCAGCAGTGAATGAAAACCAGAACTTTCCGCTGGATTTTACTGACAGTGAACAGAAAGAAGAAGCATTAAACAATATACTTAACAAACATACAGACAAACAGAAATCCTGAAAAACAAAAACAAGTGTTTAAAAGTTGTGCTCAGAACAAGCTACTGCTTTTTAATCTTCTTGTGTCTGCTCTAAAAGGCAGATGGTACACTGTACTGAGGTTTACAGCTAGGCTGTGATATCTGTGCGTTTTAGCCTAACACACCTTATTTCAACGAATCCCTAATTAGCTGCCTTTTGCGACAGGCTTGTTCATAGTAAGGGGCCTATTACTTCCTCCTCAAAAACAGAGCCCCGAAACCACAAAAGGAGATGATAATGATGAAAGTCAATGGTTTAAACAAAAGGGCAAAAGAAAACAGGTTTTTTTCTCAAGGTGGAGAAGATCACTCACCCTTGTCACGATAGTTGGCCGACACTGACGGCGAGTGAAAGGGTCAGCTGTGGCATTTCTCATCTCGGCAACCTCAGCTTTCAGGGCGGACTCTGCTTCAACCAGGTTACGGTCCCGGTTCCTCTGGTTGATGTAACTGTGGGATGGCAAATAAAGAATGCAGTGCAACCAAACAACGGAAATGAAACACTGAATCTGATCACATAACCGATACACAATGGAAACCTCAGGATACAAATTCAATCCATTCCCTGACTGAGCTCTTAAGGCAAATAACTTGTATCCGGAAAAAAAATTTCCAGTTACAATTAATGTAAATATTTGTGATTCAGTCTAGCACTCTGATCATCACTCTATTAGTTTCAGAAAGATATTTTTCGTTCATTCGGAGAAAATGTGCGGCAGTGTCCTTTTGTTTTTGCGGGCAGTAAAAAAAACGGCTTATTTCCAGCCATGATGCTATTTCACCATCATCAAGTGCCTTGCTGACTGGATGAAGTCCTCCTTCGGAAATATTAGGCTGACCTAATTGATATAAAAATTGTTGTGATGCTGTCAGGTAATGCCGTGAGTTCATCGCTCCTGGATTTCACCTCGTATTCTGAGGCACACACACACATTTCAGGAGCCTGACCTCGTATCCAGGTACACTCATATCCATATGTTCCACTGTACAGCACCATATGTTCCACTGTACAGCACCATATGTTCCACTGTACAGCACCATATGTTCCACTGTACAGCACCAAATTTAACCATGTCAACTTCTTTTTCTTCTGTCTTTTACCTCCCAGTGCAGCATAGGCCTTCGACACTGAATCTTACCATGCAGTTGATATACAGCCCTGAATTTTCTTGTTTACCGCCTATATATATATATATATATATATATATATATATATTATATATATATATATATATATATATATATATATATATATTATATATATATATATATATATATATATACTGTCTCTGACATATTTGTTAGTTTTTGTGCTCTAAATTAACTAATTCGTAAAATGCATCTCTAACATTTACTAGGGTTTACGAACATTCAAGTGACCCACTTTAAAACGAAAGTAGAGATCGCTTAGTTACAAGATGGAGTCGGTGGTCCACAGAAAATGGCTCCTTTGCGTATCAGTTACTTTGAAAACCCGTCGCTCAACACTGGCGGTTCTGAATCGAATACGTGAGCTCAAAGTTATTCAGAAGAGGTTGCTCTACAAAACGACACCTAACTTACGTAGCGATCTTTGTTCAGCCTAATAAATTTCCCTATTTGCCATGCGGGAAGTAAATTTTCTTTAATATCTCTTGTTTTCGGTAAAATAAAAGACTCTAAAGTGACATTTTTGGATTCTGTGTCAATTTTACATAAAGTTGGGCAGTTTTGTTGGAATCTGTACAGGACGAAGTTGAAAGTTTGAATTTGTTCCCAATCGTGTATTGAGAGCTAAATCAGAGATTTCTCAAAATGGCCACCACGTGGTCTAAACGAACTGATTGATTAATATCTAGTTATTTATAAAAACAGTTGAAAAATAATGCAAGTTTTATTTCAATTAATCATTTAACGGTCTCTAACTTTAATTTGACATCAGTTTTAATAGTTTTAAATAGCTGAAAATAATGTTTTACCACGTTTTTGACATGGACCATTTGGCTAGGGTATTTTGAGCATTGAAAATGGACACAGTCATTGGTTTGAACATTTTTTAATATACTTTTAAATCACATTAAAGTAGTTATTTAATCATTTTTAGAATCTTTAGCCATTATAGCTTTTTTTAAGCCATAACCTATCATTGGGCATGAAGGACCTTACCTGTTTAAGGCCTTTTTACCTGCTGACCCCCACTCTCCGCTCCCAGATTGACATTTAAAAGATGTCTGCCATATATTTCTGCACTATGATTTTGTGGTGCATTTTTATTGTCTTAGTATAACAAGTACTATTTATTACTGATACTATGTATTAGTATTAGAATTGTAGTTCTGACTTACTTAGATTTTAGATATGCTTATTTAGAAAGTTGATGATCAATGAAATTAATAATAAAATATTATAATTTGTTTAACTGTGCATAAGTTTACTTACAGCTAGGGCTACTTACAACTTATGATTAATAATATTTGATCATTTTCTATATATACTAGCCAACAAACAGATCACATGGGACATAGATACTTTACAAAAATAAAATGTTATTTTTCCTCTTACCTTATGAAATCCTGATCCATGAAAACACAACATAAATCCAAAGCAAATCACAAAGGAGCTTATTTAATCATTTTACTCCATGAAAAACATAGCACTGAATCACAAATCGGGCGGTTACCTTAGATTATTTTGAACAAGTAAATAAAATATCGAGCTGTGACTAGTTAAGAAGAAGAGGGGAACACTATGGTGAAATGCCCTCATCATCAATAAAATGAAAGAATAACTCGCAAAGACTGAAAAAAGGATTATGTTAAATCAGTAAGAGGGGCGCTCATTTTCACTTGGTTATAAAACAATATGGGGGTCTCCGTAGCAAAGTGGTCAAGCCAATAACCTCATGCTTAGAAGGTTGCGGTACGTTCACTTACAACTGCGTTGTTCAACTAAAAAATGAATTTTTTGGGTAAGCGGAGACCTGAGGGCTGTTGCTGGAGCTACGGTATTCAGGCTTTGTGCTAAGCTCTTAGCATGCGCTAGCCGTTCAGTTATGTGGAGAAAGACCAAGCCATACTAAACCAGTAACGATGCAATGAAGTCGATCCACTCGCTATTGAACATTTTTTAAACAGTGAAATAAAGCAAATTTCGGTCAGATGTATGCACACACACACACACACAAGTGAAAGTGCGAGAAAAAGCATTTTTCAACAAACAGAAAGAGATGCATCATAGCAAGAAGAATAGTTACAAAAGTGTATATATATATATATATATATATATATATATATATATATATATATATATATATATATATATATATATATATATATATATATATATATATATATATATATATATATATATATTTATATATTACAGTATACGTCTTGCAAGACTCACTGGATAATAATAATAAATTCATAAGGTATTTTATGAATACTGATAAATTGACTCATTTTTATGTTATTTAGGTTTGCATCACATCATATGTTTAAAAAGGCAACAACTTTAGTTAGAGCTTGCTGCCCTGAAAGCAATGACATATGGTTGCTAAGGGGTTCAGCCAAAAACTTGAGTTATTGACATTAAACATGATAAATTTAGGTCCAGTTTTCACTTGGGAACACGCCGCCATCTTGTTTATGTGTTTTCCATTATAATTTTTTGAGGGCACTTTCCGTCACTGAAATGTGAATATCTCCGCTCAGAATTGACATACAGACTTCATTGAGGTACCGTTGGACTCAGTTTTTCAACCTCTATTCAGCTGTCTTGGTTTAAAGGTAAAAAACCCAAAATAAAAATTTTGACTAAAATCCCTACATTTACATTGGAAAGCCTGATTCCGCCTTTACAGGATAAATTTGACAAAGACATCTCCAGTGTTTATCTCAACAGCGCCACATTAAAATTATACATTCATCATCATCAATCAGTGTGTCCTTTAAAGAATGCCGATCACCTGAGAGTCCAACTTTCTCTAGCCAGTTCCTCAGCTCTAAGTGCTTTCATAGCCAATGTGAATGTCTCGTATCCACCAGAGGAGGCCCATCTGAAACCGTACCCTCTAACACTGCTCCCCATTCACACAACATTAATCAGTTTAAATATGTATATGTATAAAACAAAGCAGATTTTGTAATCAATCTCATATCATTTTTGAAAAGGCCTATTCTGGAATAATCAGGGGTTCTCTTGAATACCTTATTGAATTAATATTTGAAGTTCGCCGTCTGTCAAGCTCTTGGGCTCTTTCTTCTAAATCTTCCAGTTCTTGAGCCAACTTTACTGACTTTTCTTGATCTCCATCAAGGTCAGCCTGCTCCTGTGATGTAAGAAAACACACAAAAGTTATATCTCTTCAAAAAGCTGAAATGTTCACAGTAAAGTACTATAGAAGACACTGTTCGCCCTTGCACTTTACAACACAAATTTTCTTTCTTTTTTTTTTTCGTGAATAAAAACTTTCAAAAACATATTTTATAGAGCAATTGGTCCTCATTTAAGGATGGGTTGACCTGAAAGCCAAGGTTATATCTGAAAAATTGTGCACCATGCAGAATCGAACTCATGACCTTAAAATCCACAGGTGGGTGTCTAGCCCTTACACCACAGAGGTTGTCCATAACACAATTACTAGCTTACAATTATGGTATTTACTCATGTGCAGTCTGTATGCCTGTATATGCCACACAACATTTCTAAGACGATAATGTGAAGAAAAAAACTTAGAATTTTGTTGACTGACCAAAATTGAAACAGTAGTACCTGTAAGCAGTGCAAGATGGGCCATGTTAGAACAAGTTACCATAGTGCATGTAGTTGCTGTGCATAAGAAAATGGAAACCAAGCAGTTGGCAGGAAATTCAACGTGGATGAGAAAAATGTGGGACGATGGATTGGAATGTGACATGTAGGCTAATATCTCAAATATAAGCCGCATCATATTTTTCCTCAATGGTTTTTGGTTAAAATACTGTGGCCCATACATGGGTACATTCAGTATTCCTTTTCTGTCTCCCTAAAGCCACACTAAATCCATTTGTTAACAACATGATAAATGTAATGATCAAAGAAACTAGATGGAGACCATCCAGATTATTTCAGTATGCCAGGAGGAGAAATCTGTACCGACCATTTTGGCCATAGTGAAATGAGGAGGATATTAGCCTTATACTAGGAAGAGAAAATGCAACCTCAAAATGATTTGGTAGGGCAGACCAGGTCCCCCAGCCTTGATTAGCAGCTGGTTATTTTCTGTAAAACTTCTATAATTAACGAACAAACTTTATTTTCAAAGGGTTACAAATTGGGCACTCAGGCCAATCTGACATTCGGCCCTTCTAAGCACTCATTTTTCAGAGTACCAATGCCTGTTATCAATAATGCATGTTATGGTTATAATAAAGAAGGATAAATTATAGAATAATGCATACATACATCATTTGTACACAATCATACACACACACGTATACATACTCCTATGTTCTCATACATGCACACTCATATACAGACATACGTAAGACATACACACACTCATCTACATACATACACAAAACATAAAACACATTCACATTCATAGACATAAATGCAAAAACAGAAAACACTCACACATACATTTATGGATATACACACACACATACATTTATGGATATAACTGTTCAAGGATAGATGTTAACTAACTAGCTCAAATAGCTACTTGCAATCTGCAAAATAAACCTTGCTTAATTAGGGATTGAACCAAAAACACGGTGTGGATTCAGTTCAGATTATCATCACTGCACTCTCAACATGTCCATAAGTGCTCCGTCTCTTTCACAGCTGATACAGACAACATTAAGGGATATGGTCAGGTTTAGACTACATCGTGTTTGCAATCTCATTTCTATTTTCTATCAAATATATGAAGAAGAAAAAAATCAGCAAAAGATAATGCCCTTCCCCTCTTATTGAGCTGGGATTCTGTTGCTGCCAAAGTTTCAAGCTGCCAAAGTTTCAAGCCTAAATAAGCTGTGACAGAGAAAGCCAATGCGACCTCTGGAACAAAGTGCAAATGTCTACTCCTTGTGGGTGTGCATTTGCTGTAAACTTCTGCGAAAGTTCTCGTTGTTTGTCCAATCGGCACTAGGTGGGTAATGTCGTCAGCATTACGCCGGCTGTCTTCACTTCCACAGGACAGACATCCTGTACCCATTTTAGGCTGGGTCGACTTGCGACGCCCCATACCATGATAAACAACCACGCTCTTGATGTAGATTAACCCTGATTCTACCTCAGCTTGTTTCCTGATACTGTAATTTCTTGCCCCTTCTCTTCTGAAAATACAAGTAAAAAATGTAGCAGCCAAATCATGGATGCCTCAAGTGAGTATTCATACCTTGGCTTTCATGATAGATGTTTTTCTGACAGCATAATTGTGTGGGTTTTTCCGGAACTTCTGTTTTTCTGCAACTATCTGCAAAAATGGAGGAAAAAAGAACAAAACAGTAATATCCAGTAATTTCATCCATGATCCACAGACGTCTACATGAATAACATGATATGCTGAAGAAAATAAGACCAACATAATAATTACAAGTCTGTTTATATACGAATGGACGTTTGGTTCCATGCCTTGCAGAAAAAATACAAAATTCAGTTCCTACTTTTTCTTGAACACCTTCAAACATCAACCTGAAAATGTTTGAAGAAAGCAGCAGCAAACATGAGATGGTGGACCACTCACAATTGTCATTGAAAATCAGTCACTAAAGGTCATCACTTTACTAGTTCCAGTAACATTCATCAGTATCTGTCATCTCCAGTTTTTTAGTCACTGTAACAGACTCACACAGCATGCTTCACACAAATTTTAAAAATGGCATCCTGTGCGTACAGTGGCTCACACCACTCAGATCGTGCGTACAGCGGTTCAAACCACTCAGATCGTGCATACAGTGGTTCACACTACTCAGATCGTGCATACAGCGGTTCACACTACTCAGATCGTGCATACAGTGGTTCACACCACTCAGATCGTGCATACAGCGGTTCACACTACTCAGATCGTGCATACAGCGGTTCACACCACTCAGATCGTGCGTACAGTGGTTCACACCACTCAGATCGTGCATACAGCGGTTCACACCACTCAGATCGTGCGTACAGCAGTTCAAACCACTCAGATCGTGCGTACAGTGGTTCAAACCACTTAGATCGTGCGTACAGCAGTTCAAACCACTCAGATTGTGCGTACAGCAGTTCAAACCACTCAGATCGTGCGTACAGTGGTTCAAACCACTTAGATCGTGCGTACAGCAGTTCAAACCACTCAGATCGTGCGTACAGAGGTTCAAACAACTTAGATCGTGCGTACAGCAGTTCAAACCACTCAGATCGTGCGTACAGCAGTTCAAACCACTCAGATCGTGCGTACAGCGGTTCAAACCACTCAGATCATGTGTACAGCGGTTCAAACCACTCAGATCGTGCGTACAGCGGCTCACACCACTAAGATCAGAAGTATTTCAGGAATTTTCTGCTCAGTGATTGTGGTGTGTGGGGTAATGAGTAGACTGATGGATTGGCTGCTGTCATCCTTTTGACTGGATGTGATGAAGGCTCTCTGAAACCAAGTGGACAGTGCAACATAACAGAGTATCCATTCTTTGAAAGACTGATCAGCGGGGAGCAGGCAGAGGGTCTGGATGATTTTCAACGCTCAGGGGGAAAAGACAGGCATTTTCAATCACGCAGCATATACCAGCATGGGAACAGAAAATGTTTGGGAATACCCCAAGACCAACAATGTCACTTCTCCATTCATTCTAAAGTTTTTTTTAAACAAGTGGTAATAGTCTCTTAGTCTCGTCTAGAGTCAAAAGATTCAAAGCAGTTTGGACATAATCACAATTGTGACCATACCACTAACCTCTTCTATATCTTTATCCTTCATTTTATAATCATGAGCTTGTTTAATATCGTCTTCCTTTCTCTGAATGTCATCCAGAGTTGGCAGCTGGTGGTTTCCCAGCTCCATGGCATCTTTCCACTTGGTAAACTCTGTGTCTGTGAAGTCTTGGTTGGAGACAAACTCCAAGCGGTAAACACGCTCGGCTCCTCCATGCCTGAACAGAAAATTTACCATGTTTAAAATTACAAACACATTTAATAACTACACGTCCCTGTGTGTTGATATCTTCATTGTTCTTTTCAACAGTGGTACTAAATCTTAGAACTTGTCTTTCTGTCTATTTAACTGAAAATATTTTGTTGTCGCTTAACCCCTGTAATTAATTTTTGTTCAGTTAACCTCTGTAATTTTTTGTTGGCTGAACGCCTATAATAATTTTTTTAATTAACCCCTGTAATGCTTTTTTTTTTAAAATTAAACCTTGTAATTATTTTTTTCACTGAACTCCTATAATTTATGTTTTCAAAAAATCTCTATAATTATTTTCTTCAATTAACCCCAGTAATAATTTTATTTATTAACCTAATTCCTTTTCTTCAATTAATTTCTATAATTTTTTCATTAAAAACTTATATTTTTTTTTTCTTTTACTGAACATTTAAATTAACCCCCGTAATTATTTTTTTAATTAACATTTGTAATCATTTCTGTCACTGAAGCCCTGTTTCTGTGCATGTTGATTTTGCTTCACTATTTATAATGTCTGTACCTGACATTTGTAGTGAGGATTGGTCTTTGTCTTTACATCCTTCTTCTTAAAGTCCATGCCATGTGGCGTTGGTAGTCATATTTCCCCACAACCTTCTGTCTCGTGCACTTTCAATCAACTCTGACACAGATGATCCTCCATGCCATGATGTCAAACTCTCCAGCATCTGTTCTCTCCGTCTTCCTCTGCCTCTCTTCCCCTCCAAATTTTCTACCATCATGATGTACCCCAGTTCTCATCACATGATCAAAGATGTAGATTGTGTTTTTCTGATGTGGGCAATCAGTTCTCTGCGTGAGTCAGTTTCTTTCAAGACGTCTTCCTTACACTTTTTATCTGTCCAGGCTATTCTCATCATTCGTCTATAAAACCACATCTCCACAGCTTCCAAATAAGTTTTCACTAATTTACCAACTGTCCATGATTTACATCACAGCTGGACTTTGGTCTCGTTCCATGTACATCCATTTTACAGATCTGGCTTATCTGTAAGCAGACTGTTGGTTCCTTGCCTCTCAGGCAGATGCACTCTGAATTCGAAGGAAGTCCCAATGAGTCCACTGTTACGACAGACGTGTTGTGGAGGCAATGGATCTAATCTTGTTTCCTCCACCATGGGGCACCAGGGCCCACAAGGGGAACCAGACATTTAATCTACAGTCAGTTTTATCAGCGCATATTACTTTTAGCCTGAGTCAATATGGGAACTGAATTAAAGTTCCCACTTCAACATAGCTTTGAACACTCAACCGATGGGTCTGGTATGCAAGCATTTTAGCCACTGTGCTACTGCAGTTCCCAAACAATAGATTAGTTAGTTAGTTGCGTATCCTTCACAGGATGTTGCAGAACCAACCTCAGAAGCCCCTGGCTGTTGTGTGGTTTCTCTTAGCAAATTTAAGTCCAGTAGTTTGCCATTTCTTTCTAGGCGGTCGGCACCCTGATACCACTGTCGAAACCAATGCAAGGTGCATGGCCCGCAGCTGGGATTGAACCTGGCACCCCGGCATATGAAGTGTTCGCATCGACTTAACCACAGAGCCGACAAACAATAGATACTAACAAATAATTTACAGAAAAAATACAAACACCACATATCAACCAAAACTAACAAACTGCAAGTACAAACCTTAGTTTCAGCCCCTTGTTTGTTTTGGTGGTGCCAAGCTGGTAGATTTTTGCTGTCTCCACAACATCGACGACTTCTGCAACCTGCAGCACATAAGATATCACTTCCAGTAACTTGATAAATAAAATATTCATAAACTGCACACACAAAAATGTCAGTGCGGAAAAATAAAATCTAGACTAGACACCAGCTCAGGTGTAACAGCTGCCAATGTGCTGGTTTAGCCATTTCATCCCGGGAACACTAAAAAAAAAAACCCATATTGGTCATGAACCCGCGGGAAATCTAATAAAACAAAATCCTTTAAAAAATAACCATTTCACACATTCATTCACTGTACTGCCATTTTAAGTCCCACAGGGCTCATAGTGTATTTATTTATCCATTCCACTTCAATCCTACCACTAGGTGGGTAATGCTGGCCGTCTTTACTTCCCCAGGACGTACATCCTGGTACCCATTTTTGGCTGGGTCGACCTGTGACGCCCCATACCATGATAAAAATCCACACAGCAAGCAGTGGGTTTCGATCGCGGTGTGTTGGAATTATGAGTCGGGCTCGCAACACCTAAGCCAGGGACGCTGCTTCACGTCAGCAATAATTGTTTTTTTAAACATATTTTTTTTTTTAATCGAAACATTTCAATATATAAATTGAGTAATCAATAAACAACCAAATGAAACAATGACTGGAATACATTTCCTAGGGATTTAAAATGAATTTCATGTCGTAACCTATCTCTATCAGCGAGTCTACAAGAAAATAACATTTGCAATTTTGTTTACATGTAATCCTTCTATAAATGCTATTTTTTAATTCAATATATTTGTATGCACGGTTCCTAAAGCTGTGCAGGCACACAAATACGGCAAAGCAATAACTAGACTTCACTAGGACATATCACTAGAACAAGTTGATAAAGTAACATTACAGGGAATTTGTGTGTCTCCCGAAAGCACTCTCACAGGCTTAGATTTATACGATCCAGGTCACACACTCATAGATAACTTATACATACATGAGAGCTTGTGTATCTCCTTCACACTTCCACTCTCATCTCAAGCAGCGGTTCTCAACCTGTGGGTCGCAAGACACTTTCACATGGGTCGCCAAAGACCATAGCAAAACATATATTCACCAAAGTTATGATTAATAATTGTAAGGTTGGGGGTTGCCACAACATGAGGAACTGTATTAAAGGGTTGTCACAACATGAGGAGCTGTATTAAAAGGTTGCCACAACATGAGGAACTGTATTAAAGGGTTGCCACCACATGAGAAACTATTGAAGGGTCGCCACAACATGAGGAATGGTATTAAAGGGTTGCTACAACATGAGGAACTGTATTAAAGAGTTGCCACAACATGAGAAACTATTGAAGGGTTGCCACAACATGAGGAACTGCAATAAAGGGTTGCCACAACATGAGGAACTGCAATAAAGGGTTGCGGCATTAAGAAAATTGAGAACCACTGATCTAAAGACTCACCCTGCTATGCAGATATAAAGATATAGAGGCATTTGCTAAGACTCACTCCTCTCTGTCCCTCACTCTCTATCCTTCTCAAAGATTATTTCTGATCTGCCGAATTAAAGACATGCATAACATCTCTCTCTCTTTCTCTCAGATTCAAGGACTTACCCTGATGTATAGGGGCACAGAATCAACTTACCCTGATGTATAGGGGCACAGAATCAACTTACCCTGATGTATAGAGGCACAGAATCAACTTACCCTGATGTATAGGGGCACAGAATCAACTTACCCTGATGTATAGAGGCACAGAATCAACTTACCCTGATGTATAGGGGCACAGAATCAACTTACCCTGATGTATAGGGGCACAGAATCAACTTACCCTGATGTATAGGGGCACAGAATCAACTTACCCTGATGTATAGGGGCACAGAATCAACTTACCCTGATGTATAGAGGCACAGAATCAACTTACCCTGATGTATAGAGGCACAGAATCAACTTACCCTGATGTAGAGGCACAGAATAAACTTACCCTGATGTATAGGGGCACAGAATCAACTTACCCTGATGTATAGGGGTACAGAATCAACTTACCCTGATGTATAGAGGCACAGAATCAACTTACCCTGATGTATAGAGGCACAGAATCAACTTACCCTGATGTATAGAGGCACAGAATCAACTTACCCTGATGTATAGAGGCACAGAATCAACTTACCCTATAAACTGGACGACCTTCATGGTTACCAATACCAATTCTCACATAACAACCAACAACAACTTTTTTAAAGTATGGCATGTGGCACCATCTGAAAATATATAAATTAATGATCTGTTAACACCGGAGATGTGCCCTGATCTAGAGTGTAACATCTTATACAGGTCAGAGATGTGCCCCAAACCAAAACCTTTCTTATATAGTTTACAGACATGTCTTAAAATAAAATCTTATGTCTTATACAGCTTAGGTAACCTAAAGCCGACATTCCGCAGCCAAATAATGTTTACATTTTCATTCAAAAGGTAATTACGTTTGACTCAAACCCAAGCTTAATAACTCATGCGTCCCATGAACATCAAAAGGATGGCAAATGTTGAAGGCAAAAGTATCTCCTACAATAGTTAGTGTGCACTTTTAACAGTTCTTAGAAAGTCACTGATGTATTCAACAGAGCAAGCAAGGCTTTTCTTTAAAAAAAAAAAAAAATCCCAGTACTTAACTCAAAGGATCTATTTTAAAAAAAATAGATTCAGACACACAAAAGTGTCTATTCCAGTGGCGCTTGGTGGGGGAGGGAGGGGGGATGCCACAACAGGTGCTGGTACTGCACACTGTCAGAAAGAAAAAAGCCCTGGGAGCAAGCGGTCAGAAGTTACACTGCCTGGGGCTGCACTCAACTGTAGCCCCTGTATGGATATCCAGTCTGTTCTGCTCACAGCCGAATACAAGTGCTCAGTACATGATCTTATCACAACAAGACTCTTGACTACAATGTGGAGACACTAATCATTATGCAACTCATCGAGTCAATCATGCCTGATAGTGGCAAACTTGATTTTGACAGTTATTTCTTGTGGGCTCAAGGGCTCACTCCTACTTTTTTTTTAAACTGGTGCACATAAGCAGCAAAGAGTTTTTGTTTCTATCTAGCATACTGTTCCTAGCATTTGACTGTCCCTTTTCTATCTGCAAAGCAAGATGCTTAAATCCTTCTTAATCAAGCACCTTTAGCTTGTCTAACTTGGGAACCATAAGGCCAACATCAGCATATTTTAGGATTTGTGAACACACAGGCTTCTCCACTGTTGCAAAATGGAGATATATATTCATGAGATGATCTGAATAACTAAATCCCCCACAGATCAAACTTTCAGAAACCCACTAATTCACAACTACTACATAGTTCAAATGTCCACCCTCATACACACCGTTAATAAACTACTTCTTTCTTTCAATCAAAGACAATTCTTGCTTATCAAAAAGCTAAATATTACCTTTCAATTTTATGTCGAGATAACCGTATTCGACTGAGTTCCTCTTTAGTTGTTATGAACTTGGATTTTTTGTGTCTTGGTCGTCTAATTCTGCAAAGTATCCATTTAAAATACCTCAGCCAAATGAAAGAGAACATGTCACATGTGACAAATGCTACAAGAAAACTTGGTCACAAAATATGTATACACTCAACTTTGAAAGATGAAGAACAAATAAACGGAAGGGATAATGAGGCAGGACAGATGGAAAGAGTAAGGATAGAAAAAATCAATGACAAGTTTAACAGAGCTAAATATTTTACAAAGTATTAACAGCGAGAAAGTTTTCAGTCATGTTCATATTTACACTGCTAACTTGACAAGTTGTCACATTTAACATTGTTTACTTTGTAAGCTGATACAAAGTGTTAACGTCCAGAAAGTTTTCAGTCATGTTCATATTTACACTGCTAACTTGACAAGTTGTCACATTTAACATTGTTCACTTTGTAAGCTGATACAAAGTATTAACAGCCAGAAAGTTTTCAGTCATGTTCATATTTACACTGCTAACTTGACAAGTTGTCACATTTAACATTGTTCACTTTGTAAGCAGATACAAAGTGTTAACGTCCAGAAAGTTTTCAGTCATGTTCATATTTACATGCTAACTTGACAAGTTGTCACATTTAACATTGTTCACTTTGTAAGCTGATACAAAGTATTAACGTCCAGAAAGTTTACAGTCATGTTCATATTTACACTGCTAACTTGACAAGTTGTCACATTTAACATTGTTCACTTTGTAAGCTGATACAAAGTGTTAACAGCCAGAAAGTTTTCAGTCATGTTCATATTTACACTGCTAACTTGACAAGTTGTCACAATTAACATTGTTTACTTTGTAAGCTGATACAAAGCAAGCTATGTTCAGGCAGACTGGGTTGGGTAACAGTTCTTTTACAATCTATAATATAGAGTTACAGTGACTACAGGTTACAGTATTTTGTGATGTGATAAGTAGCTCTCTTCTCCACTGCCTATACTTTCCAGAGAAATTCCTGGTAGTAACCCTGTGCACCAAACAACATGAAAATTAAATTTCACCTGTTTAACAAGCACAGACTAAAAAGCAGATTAAG
Organism: Candidula unifasciata; assembly: GCA_905116865.2. Taxonomy (NCBI): domain Eukaryota; kingdom Metazoa; phylum Mollusca; class Gastropoda; order Stylommatophora; family Geomitridae; genus Candidula; species Candidula unifasciata. The sequence goes on along the minus strand of CAJHNH020002471.1, from coordinate 76,114 downwards.
TGAATTCAACATAGCACTGAAAATTATCCATTATTCCCACTTTTTCTCTCTCCTCTCATACCATAAATGGGAACCTTCCCACTTTGTTCTCTCTCCTCTCATACCATAATTGGGAACCTTCCCACTTTGTTCTCTCTCCTCTCATACCATAATTGGGAACCTTCCCACTTTGTTCTCTCTCCTCTCATACCATAACTGGAAACCTTCTCACTTTGTTCTCTCTTCTCTCATGCCATCTCTTTTTTCGCAACACACTAGAAATATCTCAAAGTGCTCAACCCTGATAGTACTAATAGGATTGCAAACACTGCTGCCACAACTTAGCCTTCAGCGAGTTGTAATGCAGTGGATACGGTGTCATTGTGGAGTGCCTGATCAACTGGCAGGGGAAGGTGAGACAAAAGTGCAGCCGGATGTACCAGTCACATACCACCAAAAGAAAAGAATCATTAAATCGATCAGGAAACAACCAGCCCCCGCACAAGACGACTATTTTATTATGGACAGACCAGAACAAGTCATTATCTTCCGCCTCAGAACAGGGCACAACCGATTACGTAACCACATGTACACAAAATTCAAGATAGGCGTATCAGCCATGTGCACCCGTGGACAGGTGCTTCAGACAGCAGAGCATGTACTCCAGGACTGCACCGAATTTGACACATTAAGGCAAACCTTTTGGCCAGAAAAAACAACAGTGGAACGTAAACTCTATGGACCACTGAATGAACTAACGACGACAGCGAAATTTATCCAAGAGACAAAATTGCTGATATAAACTTATTTCAGGCAAACGAAAGAAGAAGAAGAAGTACTAACAGGGATCCCAATGATGAATCGGCTCAAATACTCTCTATAATTTTCCACGGCTGATATTCTAGTGCCCTCACCTGAGGCAGCTAGGAATAAGACCTACTATCAAAACATCCCACTAGAGCACAATATCTTTATATTTCATTTGTCTAGGAGGTGATGGGCCAAAACAATAGTCGACCAGGGATCTTCTACTGATGATTGGTAGACTCCTGCTGTACATGCTTCCATGTGAAGTTCTTCCTGCTTTCAATTCTCCACAACAGAATACTGACCACTCAGTTTTCAAGTTAAGAGACAGACATAATACTTAAGTCTCTTCTGTCTCTAAGCCAAACAGCAAACATTAAAAAAAGCATTCAAACTGTCACAGTTTTTCTTCTGAAAAGGATAAAAAAAATTCAACAATAAAGATAACAACGAGCTTACTCTTCTTCAGATTCTGACTGTGAAGAATCTCTATCACTGGCCTCAGAGTCTGAATCTGCACGAACCTCCACTCGCTCTTTCTCCTTTTCTCTTTCCCTCTCTTTCGTTTCCTTTTTCCGTTCTTCCTTATCACTCTTATTGTCAGCGCTGCCGGCATCATCATCATCGTCGTCATCATCATCGCTGTAAATGTCACTGGCCTTGATTTTCTTCTGCGCTTGAATCTGTTCCGCTGTTTATAAATATATACAAAACGAACATATTGTTAGGGTCTGACACATACAAACTGAGAGCTGACTAGAACACCGGAATATATACCACAGAACAACATAAATACACAGAATAAAACATATATATATATGTTTAGAAATCTATGCAAATAGAACACACTGTTAAGGTGCTGACACATACAACATAGGACAACGTCATGACACCTACATATACATAAAGAGCAACACAGAGAGTTTCTGTGTACACAATACAGGCCAGCAATAATATGGCACCTTTATACACACCATCATCATTATCAGATGCCTTGCCGGCTGGTGTGGGCGATCATGCCTCTCCATAATCCACGATCTCCTGCAGCATGTATCAGTTCGTGTGCCGACACACCTCCATGCCATGCAACAAGACTGTCAAGAATCTTCTCTCGTTGTCTTCCTCTATCCCTCCTTCCACAGATCTTTCCAGTGGTCACAACATGTTCTATTTTCCCTCTTCTCATAACACGGCCAAAAAATGATGACTGTCTCCTTCTGATGTCTGTGATAAGTTGTCTTTGGGCTTCCGCCTCTTTCAAAACCTCTTTGTTGCTCTTTTTGGCTGTCCAAGGTATTCTAAGCATTCTTCTGTAAAACCACATCTCTGAGGACTCTAGAAATTGTTTGGCCTGCCTACCGATTGTCCAGGATTCACAGCCATATGTTAAAACTGGATGTATGTAGCAAGCAAGAATCCTTTTTCTAACTCTCAATGACAAGGATATATTGCACAAGATGTTTTTCATTTTATAAAATGCAGTTTTTTTCCTGTCCTATTCTGTTTCTTATCTTTGTTATGCATCTTCCATCTGATGTTATCCATGTGCCCAGATACTTAAATTTCTGTACTTGTCCTAAAATAACACCATTTACTTTTATTACACATTTAGAAATAATTTGTTTATTTGATACCACCATTACTTCTGTCTTCACATTATTCAAACTGAGGCACATTCTTCCACTTTCTAACACCACAATGTCTATCATTTCCTGTAGTTCTTTCTGACTTGTTGCTATCAAGACTGTGTCATCTGCATAACGTAAATTGTTTATATTGTGCCCACCAACTTATACACACCACATCCAAATAATTCATGCTGGTGAATCCTTTCTTTTATGCAAATTTATTGTATTTTTTACACACTCATTCCAATTCTAATGTCTTCACACTTTGTTTTCTCTCCTCTCATATCATAATTGGGAACCTTCCCACTTTGTTCTCTCTCCTTTCATACCATAATTGGGAACCTTCCCACTTTGTTCTCTCTCCTCTCATACCATAATTGGGAACCTCAAGGGTATTGAGTGTTAGGAAATGAAAAGGCAGACAGAATGGCTGGTGAATTTATGACAAGCTAGGTAAGGCAGCAAGTGAACAACGCAGATGCACAAATTGATCATTACGGTATGGGCAGAATGATACAGCTGAGAGTGGCCGGGGGATCTGGTCAACACTCTAACACTCCACTCAGAGATCTGGTCAACACTCTAACACTCCACTCAGATATCTGGTCAACACTTTAACACTCAAATGAAATGCAAGACGGACTTATAATCAAACAGCTACTGGCATCAACGAAATTGGAACTCTTTGCTGGCTGCTGAAGATAAGGACGGAGAGCTCCCGGGAATGCCCCAAGTGCTGTCAGGTCAGGTTTGAGCTCATCACACAACAACACTATTTCAGCATCATTTCCTTTCTTGTGTTGTCCTGTTTTTCATTGCTGTTTGCTGATGAAAGCTTTTTGCTGCAACCTGAAACTGTCAAGTCAGGCAGGCTGGCCAGTAAAGGACCCTCTTCCATGCCCTCAGGTCTATTGGGCATATACGGCTAGACCTATATTTTATAGACCAATCAGCACTTGGTGGGTGATGTGGTGTGACAAAATGACCTCAGTGGTCTCAGAAGTTATATTGTGTTTGATAATTTCTTATGTTCAGAGAAGGACAAAGAATTAAGAGCAATAGACACTGAGCCTAAAATAGTTCTAAAACCACTACAAGGGATTTGAGAATTGTTTAAACTGTGTTTCCAATCTCTAGCCAGACAAAGCAACCTTGCTTTAGGTAATATTACCTTGGCTAGGAATTCCTTTCTCATGCCCATGTCATATAATTATCTCCTGCCCAGTCTGTAGAGGCGAGTAAAGGGGGAGATAACTTCGTATCACACCTGAGGTTGGCTCCCCTGAATCCGACCGTAGGGGCATAAAAATTACATAACACACACTGAGTGGGGCCGTTTGATCAAACTGAAGCAGGGGAATTAGTGGTCTGATAGACATTTCTAGACAGGATGGCATCCAGCGGCTGAAGTTTTCACACATGATAGTGAAATTCTCAAGAGAACAGATGTTTGGCAATTAGGAATGTTTAATCTTGGTCAAGGTCGTACTGTAGGCCGTTCACTGTGAGTGACAGGCCCATTGATAGCTAGGTTGATCTGCTAGGTACCTCAGAGGCAGGGCTTAGGTCATCTCCTTGAGGGTTGGGTAGAACCTAGTAGAGGGTGGAGTTTAACCTTGCAGACAGATAGAGGTATTAATAAGAGCAGCCCTGGAATTTCTGTCATAATCGCTGCGACAGGCAACAAACAGGTCGACCTTAGAGGTAATTCTAATGGTTTGATTCTAGTTTGGCGATAGCTGGAAGTTTCCAGGTAAGCCTGTACAATTATTTTCAATCTTGTATACATAGGTTAGGGAGTTAGCTAAAATCTATTCTACCTTTTCCTAAATTGTTCTACACATTCTGCTTGAAATAGTTCTTTGTGAGTATTCAGTATCTCAGTTAGGGAACTGCTAAACTATTTCTATTTCTTGTATGTTTGTGGCACATGTTTTTCAGTGTATGTTTTCATGTTTATAAAATAAGACTTGTATACTGAAATGTAATGAAATTATAATGTTTCAACCATCAACAAAAACCTGAGTTTGGACTGTGGGAAATGATGCCCACACATGCAGCCATGCTGTTACATTTTGTGTGCCCACCATGTGCTCACCTAATGTGTTCACCTAAACAGGGGATTTATAACCCCAGTGGAAGAATCATGAGTGTATATTATTCACTGTCACTGAAAGATAATATTCAGGACAGCATGCTCGTATAAAATGTTTGGCGTGTTCAGCACATAACCTGCGCCACATGTTTATGTCAAATCAATGTCAGCAAGTTGGAAGTCTGAGTGATGACGGACAACAGAAAGTCAACTATCATGACAGAACCTTAGAGGGAAGGCAGGATATGTGAGACGTCGATTGTGAGACACAAAGACCTTCAGAATAGACTGGAGAGAATGTGGAATATGAGGAGGAGTGATGAGATATAATGTATTATTATATATTGTATTAATTGACACATGTATTCTTAGTGTAAGTCAAGATACTACACGTATGTGTTTGTTTCCATTATTACAGCTCCCATGTGGGTGAGGATCAGTCTTTTCTACAAAAAAGAAATAGAGGGTCATCACGGTCACGAGACTACATTGTGTTAGAACTCGGCCAGCTGGGAAACAGGTGGGAACCAGGTGGAAGGACCAGGAGAACTGGGCGGAAAGACTGGAACAGCTAAGAAGGGTCTCAACACGAGGACTCTCAGAGGTTCCACTTTCTAAAGTTATGTAACATGTATTTATGTAACTAAACACCACCATTATCATTTACTCTTATCTTAGGGGCTCAGTTATCAAGCTGAAGTATCCCATTACCACCATACCATCACTATTGACTAAAAATATAAAGAACTAAAATGAATGTTAGGATAATAAATCAAGTATATGGTCTTATCCTGCATCAGTTTTTATAATTCCAAGTGTGTCTGTTCTTACATGTTTAATTAAACTGTTAAGATAGAATAGCATTTGGTGGGGGCTCATTAAATAATAATAATAATTCTGTACCAAGAGAAGGTCAACGGATTGGGTCAACTGCCCTGTCTAGTAAATAATTCAAGATAATAATATATAGACATCTAAAACCCATTTCCTTCTCTTGTGGGTACCAAGTTCAGCTAAAGTTAATATAAATAACGAGCCAATAGGGCTGTTTTCTTGGATATCCAGGACTTTGTCTGAGAGCAACATAGCCCAGATAATAGTTCAGTTAATCTGGTGGAGGGGATGTGTTGAGAGGAAAATCCCTACTCAACATATAAATCATTTAAACCCAAATCCAGGAAACCCACGACCCGGGACGACACACGGAAAGTGTTGTACTTTCCAAGGGAGTGGGGCGGAACGTCACATGTGGTCAGCATCATGCCGACCACCTTCACTTCCCAGGGTTTTACCTAGTACGTATTTAAGGCTGGGTTAATCAGGGAGCCCAGGTCTTTTTTTTTTTTTAAAGTCTAGTTCCTAAGGACCTGAACCCGTGACCTTTGATCTGTAGGCAAGCATGTAGCCTACACTACGGTGGCTCCATTGTTGGCCAATCCACAGACATATTCTTGAGAAAGAAGTGTACTGATGTCTCTAATCTAACATCCAAGTGCTTCAGTTTACTGGGATACTGTTCACCATAACTTGTTTGCTTCAAGAGTATCAGTTGTTGGGAGACACACAATCTTCATGGAGGCTAGACAGAAGACTATACCCCCTGACTCGTCAGTGCAGACAAAGTTGCAAATTAAACGACCCATTTCAGGATGCTGGACTTAGAATGTATGTGTGGTTAGGGCAGGAAAGAAAAAATGTGAGAAGACAAATTCAGTGTGTTTACAATCACCATTTACTGGTCCAGTCAACATCTATTGCTTGCTTAATGCAATGCAAAGACCAGTAACCAGTCACGAATGCTGTTTTCAGGCAACTAAAAAGTGTTAACACAGGACTGGCTATTTCATCCCAATAAAACCTTTAATGCAAATTCCAGCCAATCAGAAACGAGTTTAAAGAATGTTGAAGTTCATGACTGACCGCCTACACTCCACTTGGAGAGTAAATAAAAAAAAAAATAGAATCAATATTAACACACTGCAATATTTGCTAAGGAAGACCAGACTTTATGTGTTTGCTTACTGTATTATGATGTAGATTCTGTTGTTGACTTTAACATTAGTTCTCTACTTCCACATCAATCTGTTGTGGGTAGGTTTCTCAGTTTTGGAATTCTGCCAGGGTAGCGACTTTTGCAAAGTTTACTCTCTACAAATTGCTGACAAATCTCTAACAGGAACCTCCTGTTATACTGCATTAATCTGAGAACCTGTTAGCACAAAAGAAATCTTCGAGCGCCTGGTCGCGAGCAGACCCCAGTAAACGTGAGGCTCCAATCCACAATCACCCAACCCATGGGAAGCGACCCCAAATAAGGCTGAGAACGGCTTTCTTTAGGGTCGCTATGAAGTAGTGAGCCAGAAATATTTGTTTGAAGCAAACAGAAGAGAACAAAAATCATGTCATAATGTTCTGCACAGAGAAAGATCGAAGTATTGTCATTTATCCTATCAACAACCCTACATATAATGGGAGCGCCACCTGAGAAAGATTAGAAACTTGATCTAATGTGTTGATACATTTAGTGCTGCTTATTTTATTTATTTCTCTATTCCATCTCTTCTATTGTAATGCCCATAACTTTCTTCCTGATTTTGACCCATGATTTTGTAAAGCAACAGCAAATATACAGAAGCGTTTATAGAAAAAAATACGCCAGCTGATTATTTTATATCGTATGAAAACAAATATTGCATACCTTTCTTCTTCTGTTCCTCTCTTTTGGCCTTTAGATCCTGAAAAGCTGAGGTCTTTTTGTTATCTTTTCGTTGTTCAATGTGTTTTCTTCGTTCCTTGCTTCTCTCACTGATTGTTGGCAGCATCTGCTCATTGACTGACTTAGATTTCTTCTGTTCCTTCTTGGCCTTCTTTAGTTTCTTTTGTATTTCAAACCTGTTGAATGATGAACAGAGAAAGCAAATTCAGGAGCATTCAGGCCCAGAATAAGAACACCCCCCCCCCCCCCATGAATGAAACACCCTGTATGTAAATAAAACCAGCATTCCACATTTTACAGAAACATTATTATGCATCGTTATGAAGAAAATATTATGTTTAACATACGACCAGAATTCAACAATGATGCTTTTTGTCACCTTCTTCTTCTTATGCCTACTATCTACCAATGGAGCATAAGCTCTCACCCAACTGACAATAAGCCCTTCATATTTTTGTTGTGATTAGTTGGATTTTAGGCTAGTTTTATACAAGATAGAAAAAAAATTATTGTTATGCCAAACCCTCTTAATTGCCTTTTATGACATGCAAAGTAAGTTAGTGTTCATCATCATCCCGTAACCTTGGTGTCTCACCTGGAGGTCTTCTCTGTTGCTTGACTGATACACTAAGCATCAAGCAACAGAGGACAGGTGATAAAAATTGTTAGCTAAACTTATGTATATTTATGTGTGTGTGTGTGTATATATATATCTCTGATATACAGGTATGTATATGAAATATGGTTGCCTGAAATACAGATATATGTATCTGATCTAGATCTTAAAGATGCATCTGTTTATATGGTGAAAGAGGTGCTCTTGTTCGATTTGTTTAATGACAACAAAATAACACCGTGATTCAAAAAAGTTACTTAATATTGTTAATGCTTTTCATTCTATCACCAAAACCAACTCTGACCTTTTTTTCAAAGCTGCTCGACGTTCCATACGATTAAACAGCTCCTGTTCTCTTTCTTTTTCTGTCATGGCCTCCAGCCTCTTCTTATCCTCATCATCGCCGATGAGGTTTTCATCATAACCATCGTGAAACTTGTCTTCATCTGAGTCGGAGTCGTCGCTGCCTGAATCTGACACCTCACCTGCAGGGCAAGCAGACAACATTGCATCAAGTTTTGGGCAAAACTTTTAAATACAACAAAACTCATTCAGGATAAGTAATCAATGTCTATCTCTGTACTGGCATGGATCGTGACCAGCAATGTTTGTCTAACACTACATTACTCACATTACTTTATCAACATTATTTGCTTATTTATATTACCTTACCAATAATGTCTGTTCATTACATTACCAACAGTGTGAGCTTATTACATCACAAACTCTGTGTACATCATCATTACATCACTAACAATGTTTATCATTACATAACCAACAACACTCATTATATCAAAACATTACCCATCGTAACATTATCAACAATGTGTATGTCATTACATCACCAACAATGCATATCATGACATCATAAACAATGTCTGCCCATTATTACATCAACAACAATGTGTACCTGTCATTACATCACCAACAATGCACATCATGACACCATCAACAATGTCTGCCCATTATTACATCAACAACAACATGTACTAAGACAATAAGATTACAGGACAATTGTAAACAAAGATATCTAATATGTACTGAGACTACTAGATAACAATAACAAGACAACTGTCAACAATATCTAATATGTACTGAGACTACTAGATAACAATAACAAGACAACTGTCAACAATATCTAATATGTACTGAAACAAAAATATTACATGTAATCTGTAAACAGTGATAGATACCTTCTTCAGGTTCTGAAGCTGACTTTTGTTCTTCATCTTCCGCCTCACTGTCTGAAGATATGGCTGTAGCTTTCTTCTGTGGTTTGGCCGTTTTCTTTTTCTTCTTTGCGCCACCTTTGCCGTTGACTGTCCACTGAAAATAATGTCCCACAGAATAGGAATAAAACACTTTAATAAAATCAATTCTTTCTTTTATGAATTTTCCCTTTAAAGTGTTGTTGGCTCATTGTACTGTGGTTTACAGCTAGGCTGTGATTTCTGCAACTTTTGGCCCAACACATTTGAATTTAGCAAACATCTAATTGGTTACCTTTTGTGATAGGTGTGTTAGAGGGCACTTTAATGGGGCCCCGGAAAAATAATATCAACAATAACACAGGCAAGGAAATATGTGCAGCATACCTGCCAATCATGTATGTCTTTTTGGAGACGGGCTGTGATAGAAGTGATGTTCTGCTAATTCTTTGCTAGTTTCTGTAGAAACAAAAAATTGTGTGAAGGTGGGGGAGGGCAACCCCGAACGTCCAACCCTCCTCCTTTCCTAACCAGGCTTTGTACTAGCAGTGTCGGAGCTGCCAGCCCTAGAGTCACTAACAAAATATCTTGTTCATCTAGTTTGCCTCTCGTGCCTGGTGATGCCGATCTTTACTTCCAATCCTCAAATTCTTAACTGCGATATGGAGGTGCTGCTCCCAAAATCCTTTGATCTCTCTAAGTGCATCAAAAAAAATGTGGGTATGATCCATAGGATGGCAATCTGAGATCTAAGGCAGAGCTGACCAATCCATCAGCTCTTTCAATGCCAACAACACCTGCATAACTGTGATGATGATGAAGGTTAGTTCATGTATAGTGTTCTACAGTGACTCAACCTACTGTCTGTGTAGAGAACCTGTTTCTAGCCTAAGCAGGTGCTCACACATACAACAAAATAGGAAATGCATTTTTTTCTTTACGAAATGTTGGAAGGGAGACTGGCTCTAGCAATGCAGAGGATAAACAGAATTAGGAGTCTACAGGAACAACATGAGCAAACAAAGGAAAGTTGATAACATGGATCATTTCCAGTCACTAAAGAAGTAAATCCATGGTTTTTGGACAGAAAAATGTCTACTAAAATAGCTATAACAAAACAGAACCTCCTTACACTGTCTCAACCATTCAATAAGTGCCATAAAACAAAAGCTATGTAACATCAAAGTTCTGACTAATTTATAACAAATTCAAAGAAGCTTACGTCATCGTCACTGTTTGATGTCTCAGAGTCTGAATCACTTTTGGCAGCAGGCTTGCTTTTGCTTGTCTTTGATTCGGACTGTGAGTCTGAGCTAGCTCGTCTTCGTTTCACCAATGCACGGAGGCCCTGAAACAAAAACAGAAGCTAACTAAACAATGGTTTGAGGGATGAATAACAGAAGCAACAATAATCTTTGTTGAAATCCTTTTTTCATTTTTATTTAAGTTAGCCGTGGGTACTTTAAGTACATTGCAGAACCAACCCCAACATTTTTGGGCTTTTCATGATTTTACTAGTCAATTTAATGCTTGGTAGTTTGCCAATGTCTACTGGACGTAGCTTTTGCATTCTCCTCATGATGTTGCAAAAATGTTACATCGGTCATTCCAGACAATGCTATTCATGCTTTTTTGGGCTTTGCAGGGGTGATATTTCTCTGCGAAATCTTTGACATCTATCCGTGGCTTTGTCCCAAGAGGTAAACAAAGAACGTATGCAGTGTCATGACTAATTCTGACTCATATAAACTCTAGCATGCTGCTCATATTCCAAATAAAGGTCATATACCAAGAAAAAGTTTCTGCATCTAAAGATTTAAAGGGGACATATACCAAGTTGAACATATACCAAAATCAAATGTACAGCAAGGTACTACTATAGATTATCAGAGAGACCAAAGATCACCTTCCTGTGGCCTGACAATTATTAAGATTCTCAGGCCAGGGGACTGTCGGAACAGACCACAAAACTCAAATTACTGTCAAATCTGTGTTTACTAAGTGGTCCAAAATGGACTCATGCTACAAAAATCTGGTGTCGACAGATCATACTCACTCAGTAAGTCACTGCACATAGAACCATTTTTAATCCAGAAGTGAGAAGTTAGTCGACAAATTATCATCACTGCACACCGAGCCATTCAGTTCATAAATGTCTGGATCCTCGCCTTACTAAATCCTGCAATGTATGGTGCCTGGTTTCTTATTCTTCTCTGGCTTCTTGCATAATTCTTTTGTCTGGCCACAACCCTTTTAACATGATGTTTATACAGTCTGGTCATGGTTGCAGATTCAGTCATCACTTAGTTCTCGAAAATTGCTTACTTCATGCAAAGTAGTATTCATAATATTTGCCTGGTTCATAGCTCATCTGCCCTCCACAGTAGCTTTACCTGCAAGCCCATCAGCTTGCTTATTTTCTAGTATGCTTGTGTGCCCTGGCACAAATGTGAAACTGATTTACGTCAGCCCTGACCCCTTTAAAAACTCTAACCACTGACTTAGGACCCAGACCATCTCTATATTCCTGTGTAAATGCAGCATCCCCCTGCAGAGAATTCTCAAAAATCAAAGTGAGAAGTGCTCGGATCCTGTTTCCTTAGTTCAGTATACCCATAGTCTGTGGCATGTTTGCAGTATTTACACATGTTCTCTAGTCTCATTCACTCACTTGTGATTTAAAATTTTACATTCTAATTGGTCTCCTTTGGCTTACTGCTTACTAAACTAACTTTTTTGGCTCACTGTTTTTGCAACTTTTTAGGATGCTGGCTCAGTCTACAGGTTATTCAGAAGTTTAAACTTTTAGTCCTCTTGCCTCTGTAATAACTTATAACAGTCTATCAACCCATTCACTGATTCAAATTACTGTTCTTCAGTTACTTTTCTTTCCCATTTCATTATTTTAATTGAAGCAAGGTTATAATATATTATATACAATAATCAATATAATTATAAACGTGTTTTTCTGTTGTGTTGAGTTGTGCTAAATTTAGTATAAAAAATGTGTATCATATATAATATATATCATATTATTAAAATGAACTACTTTTACTACTAGACTGAGCCTTTAAAAAATAAAATAAACGACATTTGATTTATGTTAATATCATACTCTTTCAGTGTATTCCATATTTAAATTTACTGACACTGTCTTAGTCTTACGCTTACTTGATCTTTAGTCTTTACTTTCTCTCATTTATTTTCAGAACTTGGTACTTGGTTATTTTTTTTTTTTTTTTAATTAATCACTTACCTCGTCTAAATCTTCCCCGCCGCTGCCACTTTCGTCACTGTCAGAGTCAATCAACGCGGCAGCCTTTTTTCTTTTAGACATTGTGAGAATCTTTTTCCAAAAAACAAATTTAAAATATAACTGACACAGCGAAGTCGTCTTGTCGATGGAAGTACTTTCATACAACCACCATTGTGATACCAGATTTTTATTAACTTCCTGTGGTTGACCAAAGAGAGAAACGCTTCCCTCGGTTATTTCGGTTTTTTCCCCCATCATAACAAACATTTAACACATAAATATATATCATCAAAAATATATTACGAAAATAAATTACTAGTGCTAATTAAATCGATTTACACTTTGCATTGTCAATGAAATCATTGCCGAATCTCGCTAAGATTATTTAATATTTTTTTTTTTCAAATTTAATCATTGGCATCACATGTTAGTTCAACAAATCCTCAAGGTTGGCTGTGCACAACTTGGTGGAATACTGCTACATGATAGGGCAGACGTGGTTAGTGCCTTGTAAGAGAGCGTGTACAGTTCGGAGCAGCAGTCTGGTGAGATTGATGCAGAGGGGAGTGACGAGAGGTTCTGGCAAATGCTCAGAGGAAAGGCAAGAAGAACGTTTAATCAGAATGCTACTGGCACCATTAGTATCGGAACTCTTCGCTGGCTACTGAAGATGGGGACGAAGCGCTTATGGAAATGCTCCAAATGCTGTGATGTCGGTTTTTGAATCAAATCAAATCAATCCTCATTAGTTAGGACTGTCGTCCCTGCACTCCGGACAAATCTATAGATTCTCCGATCCTTTCTACCCTAGCTACTCAAGCCATAAAACGACTGTTCTGTATTGATTAATCAAACGTCCTACACCCAAGAATCTTGACCTCTTTTGATGATGTCTTAGTCCCCGGACAACCGACTCACTATCAAATGCCCAGGCCTGCAAATAAAAACATAAGAGCGCATGGGTATTTACAGCTCGCTCTTCAGGCAAAACAGTTCAAGAAGCCAGCGGTGCCTTCTCCATGACTACCAGCAGCATGACGATGGAGGTGATTGCGGTGACACAAGCTTTCATGTGGCTAGAATCACAGGACTTTCCCCGCGTGCGTGTGCTGGGTGATTATTTGAGCATGATCCGGTGTTTCGAGGCAGGCTAGTTACGCAGACTGTGGATTGAGTCATTGCAAAACACATGTGTGTGCAGTTACCTTCATATTTGTCCTAGGGCATGCAGGTGTTGTTGGTAATTTAAGAGCTGGTAGACTGGCAGGTGCTGCATTAATTGAAGATGGCCGGCCCATGGATCACGCAGACATTGTCAATGTCCCTAGACAGATAGGACGTTCTGAGCATTTTGGAAGCAACGTGTCCACATCACTGCAATTAATAGGAGAATTGGAAGTAAAGATTGGCATAGCCAAGCATAAGAACTACACCGGATACACACGAAGTCTTGTCAACCTGCATAGGACTGGCACTATTAACCGCACGACGCTGATGAATATGTTGAGAGGGGAATCTTAGCACCTATGGGTGTGTCCAGAGTGCTGTGAAGATAATCCATCTCATAACTCAAAACTTAAAAATAAAACTCAAAAGTGTGTAGCAGACCAGATTTGATAGAAGTTATCTGTCTCGTTACTTCATATCCTAACACAGGAGGATGATCAGTGTTGGATGCATCGATGCCTACTCATTTGGGAATAAATGGTAATAAAATGGCTGATAGGAATGCCATTCTTGAAAAAGTTTTTTATGAAGATAAAATCGGCGAAAGATAATCAAGTATTATACTAAGAGCATTTCTTCCTCGATCCTTCTGAGAGAAAACGTATATCAATAAGCGGGTAGTCTTTATGGAAGAAATCGCGCAGTCCATATATCACAGAACATGCTTCGGAAAATAGAAACTGGCGTCCTCCGCGCAGAGCGTATTGTTCAGCTGATAGGATTGAGCAGGAGCATCTGGATTTTCTTTCCAGGATATTCGGATGTGCGGAGTAATAAACAGTTTTATTTTCAAGCTGATAGATTGGCTGCTACCGTCACTCTGGGTGATGAGCTGCTTATGATAAAGCGGATGTGGTGAAGGCTGTCTTGGATCAAGTAGAAAGTGCAGTAGAATAGACCAAGTATTCATACATTGATGGACTAACTCAGCGATGATGAGCAGGGGGCCTGAGAGATATTCAACGCTGCGGGGTAGACATAGGCGGATTTTTAATAGGGTTGCAACAGATACTTTTAGCATATCAACCCATCGTTGGATACTTAAGAAGGAGCCGTTGCACGTGTGGGAATGTCACGAGTGCAGTGATGTGCATCCTTCATTCATTCATTTATTCACGCATTCATTCATCTCCACGAACCATACGCATTTGTCTTCGTTGTGGTTGTAACAAGCCATATCGTTGGCAACATACAGTTGACAGAGTCGGCATTTTCTGGTGCCAAGCTGCAGGAACTCGTCTGCGTGTTTACTACACACCCAAAAGTTTGAACAGATGTTGGTGAAGCTTATTGTGCACTGTCCTTAGTCTGAATATAATACTGTTAACACTATGTCCCTCTCTAGAGAGGGGATGAAGCGAGTCTTGAGGAGAAAATGTAATGTGTGTGTTTTCAGCCACCTCTCTAGGATACTGGATTGTATGAATGTTTTAGTTTCTTGGTGGGTTAAGTAACCATTTGTTTCCAATATGTCACTTCCGCATCTGGCCAATATGTGTGTTTTGTGATTGCCTTTCAACCCACAGTGATCAGGAATCCACTGCAGTACAAACTGTTCTACTAAAGATCTCCAGTAAATAAGCTGTTGCCTGAGGAAGAAGGAGGAAGATGAGGAGGAGGAGGGGCGTAGTACCTCAACCACCTCAGGCGAAGTCGTCCTGTCATCCATATCTTTTAAATTTAATTCTTTCTCTCTTCTCTGTGTGTGTTATTTTTTTGTGGGGGGGGGGGGGGGGGGGGGAGAAAGGGGAAGAGAGAGAGAGAGAGAGAGAGAGAGAGAGAGAGAGAGAGAGAGAGAGAGAGAGAGAGAGAGAGAGAGGGGGGGGTCTGCTTTTATTTCTATGCCTCTGTGGGTTCTGGTTCAAATACATTGTTCTGTTCTTGTTTGTTTGTTTTTTTAGCGTGTCCTGTCCAACGCCGCAGGCTCTTTTTTCGCCTCATTGTTATTATATCATATAAAGATATAAAACCGAACAAAAAGTAGATCAGTGAGCTTCACAAAATAACACACACCCACACACACACACACACACACAAAGGTGAACGTTGCCTTCATTAGCACATACATTCATAAATCAAACAAAACCACACGAAATATTATGAGTAAATTTGTTTCATGTTCAGACATGTTTACATAAGGTAGTTTTTAACTGCACGCTGTTTACGGAAGTGATCACTAGATGTATCGTCTGCAGGCTTCTATATATAACTCTAGACAACTAGAGAAAGTGGAGACGTTATTTGTCATAATTATGCTTGTAATGTCATCTCTTTGTAGTTGTAGGATTCTTAAATATCACATTACTTGAGAAACCTGAATGTATAGAGGAAACAATGAGACAAAACTTTAAACGAAGACTTAGAACTAGGTCGTCAAAGCAAACCTGCGAGGAAAAGTTCTGTTGTCCTTTCATTGATACGGAGGCAAAGTATTATTGTCAGGACTGTAAGACAGCACAGTGTCAGGCTTGTGAAAGCAGCCTTCATAAGACAAAAGTAAAATATGATTTCCACTGCCGGAAACCGATAGCTGTCGTTTCAGAGAGCAGTTTGTGCCAGGCTAAAAAGGTAAATCTTGTATGCCAAGAGAGGAACTATCCTGATCTATGGTGTGAGCAGTGCCAAGTTGGACTTTGTTTTACCTGCTACGACACGTATCATGCATCAGACAAGCGGCGACAACACATCAACGTTTCAATAGCCCATCATTTGAAAAAACAGCAAAAGGAAAAACAGGAACAAGCTGAGATTCAATTATTTGATTCCTCAGAGTTTTACCAGGATGCAGTTACTGATATAAACCCCCAAACTCCCTTTTCTTTAGCAACAGAAAATAATTCAGTAACGTTCTTTTCATTCCCCCAAGAACTTAATTCAGAAGATGACCTACAGTTTGCCTCAGTCACAACAAGTTTTCACGAGGATCACAATAATACAACCAGTCCGGAACTCAGTCAGGGAGCAGCAGCCTGTTCTGATCTGCCAGCACAAGTTGACCATGAAAGTGTTGCTGCTGCCCAGGAACAACCAAACAGCTTTCTGTTGATAGACCACCAGGGTGCATTGAAGGTGGGTGTTTTTTTTTTTTTTTTGTTATAAGTATCAGTTCAACATAATCCAGTGCTGTTTAACACTTTCTGTCCTAGAACATTTCTAGAACATTTCACAGCAGAAACACAATTAGAACAATGATGGGTTCATTATTGTATTAACTCTTTCAGGCCCAAGCATTTTGACAGACTTGGCTCACAATAATTTCCCTTTATAAAAATGGCAGAGAGGGCAATAAGGGCAAAACAGGGTATAATATATTTTTAATCCCTAATAAAGTATATATTGTTTGTAAAGTGGAATGAATTTACAGTTTGAATCTGATGAAGTGTGAATGTTTAATATAGTTATAGTTAGTATAAAAGATGAATTTAGCAAGTGTTAAGTTCACAAAGACAAAATTTTACCAAAGAATTCTTAACTTACCGTGCTTTTGCTGCCACAAAAGCAATGAATATCCAAATTTAAGAATATCACTTTAAAGTTTGTTAAATTTCCTAACAAATTCCAAAGTTATGATAAGTTTGTGGGTTAGTTTAGCACTCAGAGGCTCTGAGTTCTCACAGCGCTGAACAACATTTCAGAGAAAAAAATGGACCATTATACACACACTATTTACTATTTACTTTGTACAGTTGTATACAGACTGAAACTGCAATGATTTCAGTGTAGCTTAGCTATAGTATGGTAGTATATCTATTTGTTTAAAGGTGTAAAATCACGGTCCAAATTACTTTTAAAAAAAATCTAATTTTCATTATCATTATCAGATTTAAAAACATCTGACTAAAACCATTTCAGACCTTCAGTCGCAGAAATACGCATTTTGCGCATGTACTTTTGGTTGGAACTTTGAAAATGCACTGTCTGGAAAGGATGCTAGCAATGAATCAGATCAGTTTGCGACCACGCCTGGGCGAAAAAAGACTCATATACAAAGAAAAATTTTAGAGTTGCCCTTCCTGAAAACTTTAATGGTAGTTCCAAACATTAGAAACAAATATGGAGCCATAAATGAATCAATGTTTACGCCTGTGAATCTGAAGTTCATGGGTTCCTGTCCTAGCGGAACCAAGCTTTCTTAAAGAATGACCTTGGCTCCCAGGTTGACCCAGCCTTGAGTGGGTACCAGGAGCAGTCCTAGGAAGTAAAGGTAGCCGGCATGATGTTGACCACATCACCCACCAAGTACCAATTGGTCTATAAAATATAGGTCTAGCCCTATATGCCCAATACACCTGAAAGCGGGGAAATGGGTCCTTTATTTTACTGCATGCCCCAATTTCCCTAGTAGGCTGATACCAAGAGGAGCAGCTGGCCAAGCAGTTGAAACATTAGGCTGTCATGCGGGAGACCCTAGTTCAATCCCTGGTAAGGGGATGGAGTTTTTTTTCCTTCAGGAGCATAAATAAATGTCCTAACTTTCAGAGTCCTTGGCGACAGTACTAGTCATGAGGCCCTAAATGATCCCCAGGCTGACTCAGGGTTTTTGGCATTAAGCCATTCTACATTCACACCCTTTGATTGGCTAACAGTGATTGAAACAAGCTGACTTATAACATTTAACTTTTTACAAACACAGGTTGTGAGAAATCTCAGAACACCGCTATAATTGTTCTAGCACTATTGGGTTCTGTTTTTATGACATAGTTACTTCAGTACATGAAAACCGTTTCTGTTTGATCTGGCTGGCAGAGCGATTGTCAGGAATGGACCCTGTGTGGACAGGAGAGACATTTTTGATGCCATATGAGAGGCCAAACGCTGTGAGGCTTTCAGTTTCATGGAAAATGATTTTTCACTGAATAGACTGCATACCCTGGGAGCGACGAGACAGGAAACCACGAACAATGAGTGAACAATGAACAATGTGTTTTAGCATTGGTATCTACATGACCATTTGTGGGGCATCCATATGTTTTGTCTGTTTGAAATGCAGATGATGTGAAGTCAATTGTAACAGTACTGAAGAGCAAAAACAATACAGAACTAGCAGACATTAGAGCTGCACTCCATGAACTGAGTCAGACATCAACAAGAGTTGTAATAGTACCGTGGACTCCATCCTATTGCAGCATATCTGGAAATTAAGAGGCTGACAGATTGGCAAAGGAAGGTAAAAGACTACCCCATCCTGATATAGATATAACATATGATGAGGCCATGTGGTTTATGAAGAGTACCTATAGTGCCAAATAGGATTCTGAACATCCAGGCTGCAAGAAGGATGATGCATACTACCATCTAGACCAAAGATAACAATTATTCATCTTTAGACTCCACACAGCCATAATATGCTCAACACCACTTGTTCAGTTAGCTCAAGTTAGGAGGCACTTATGATTGTAACTTTGGAAGTGGTATAATGACAGCTAAATATTTGCTGCAAGGGTGTCCAACATATGCCGAACAGAGAAAATTATTCTGGCTGACACCTGCTCATTTTTAGGACAAACTCTGGGGAGATGTCAACAACCTCAAGTTGACTACTGATTTCTTTAAATATATTTACACTGATGTCTGAATGTAGAAGAAGAATAAAAAAAAAAGCGTCACGGATTCTTGAAACTGATAATCCCTAGAGATAAAGAGTTCATAAACAATGGCATGGGAAGAAATTGAATCAGACCCATTTGTCCATATGCCACGACACTTTATACCCCTAGGAATCTTGTGTGGGAAATGTCATGTGAAACGCGGAAGTCCACTGCACTAAAAGTCTAACATGCAAAAAGAAGCAAAGTACTTATTTGTGTAGGTAATCAAAATCCCAGGTCTGCAGACTAGCTTCCAAAGACATAGCCTTTGATGAATGAGATGTTCAGTTTATGGAAGTGAAGTTAAACAGTCATGAGCCTGATGAATGAGATGTTCAGTATATGGGAGTGAAGTTAAACAGTCATGAGCCTTTGATGATTGAGATGTTCAGTATATGGGAGTGAAGTTAAACAGTCATGAGCCTTTGATGAATGAGATGTTCAGTATATGGGAGTGAAGTTAGTTAAACAGTCATGAGCCTTTGATGAATGAGTGAGATATGTTCAGTATATGGGAGTGAAGTTAAACAGTCATGAGCCTTTGATGAATGAGATGTTCAGTATATGGGAGTGAAGTTAAACAGTCATGAGCCTTTGATGAATGAGATGTTCAGTATATGGGAGTGAAGTTAAACAGTCATGAGCCTTTGATGAATGAGATGTTCAGTATATGGGAGTGAAGTTAAACAGTCATGAGCCTTTGATGAATGAGATGTTCAGTATATGGAAGTGAAGTTAAACAGTCATGAGCAGGATGTGATGATTCCTTGAATGAGCCCAGTACCAGGTTACGAAAGTGGGACTAGTGCCGCGAATTGCCGCCCGCCCCTGATGATTCACTGGACAGACATCCTAATTTTAATTTCACACACCATTGAGGCCCTTCTTAGGGTATATATTTAGATGTGATCATTCAGACCTATCATTCGGAGGAAAGCCGACTTTTCTTAATGCAGACAAGTCTTGTCAGTGACACTTGTCATCGCCATGGGCTGTGAGTCTATGCCTGTTCATGGCACAGTATAACACTATTCTCTGGAAAGGTGACAACTAACTAACTATACCTCTCATAACACATGCATTTCTGTTTACACAGGTGATGACCAAGGATGACTTTATAGACAAGCTTGGCTGTGACAGAAATGATACATTCAAAGTAGTGTCCGTATTTGGCAGTTCTGCAAATAGAAAGCTCCACACCATAAATCACATGTTCTTCAGAGGTCTGGATGTGTTCAAAACCTCAACCTGCATCACAGGAGTCTGCTGTTCCGCAGATAAGCAGCACAAACTAATTGTCATGGACACAAAAGGTCTGTTGGATTCAGTAGCACAGAAGAACAACAACAAGCAGCTGTTGCTGAAAGTCCTTGCTGTGTCTGATGTTGTCATATATCATACAAGAGATGAACATTTACCTGGAGACATGGTTGGGTGCCTTCATGACATTTCCAAAGCCTACCTGCAGCATTTTCAGCAAGAGCTTCAGTCCGCATCAAAACAGTTTGGAATTTCAGAATCAGACATGGGACCATCATTAGTTGTGTTTCATGAGACTGCCAACACCGATGCCCTTGATAACACAGGTTAGTTTCCTTTTTTATTCTTGTATGCAGTTTTATATTCACTTAATCCAATCATCTAAACATTTTTAGTAAAATAAAATATTGCATTCTTTGAATACTTTAATTTCAAAATAAATTACAAAGGGGACTGTTCAGAAGAAGTTTTAACCTTGTAGCCCATGGAACACTAAAATAGTCAGTAGGAATTCCTGAAATAAAAATCCTTTAAAAAATAATCCTACAAATTAAGACAGGTCAATAATCCATTTAAACAAAATGTATTTGTCTACATTTGAAAACTTGAAAAAAAATTTTTTTTTTTAGATATATAAATGGAATGGTCAAAAAATAAACATGAACAAAGTGAAAATTGTTGTATAAAGAATTGACATTATAGCACTCGGGACACTCACATACATCCTCCGTCCTCCCTCTTCAGTAGCAAGCAAAGAGTTCCAATTCCTATGGCACTAGTAACAGATTATATATCCGTCTCGTTTTTCCCCTGAGTGTTGAGCGTCTGCCAGATCCCTTGGTAACTCCTGGCAGCGCCATTCTCCTCAGACTGTATTGAACAAAGTCAAGCATCTACAGGGCCTACAAAATATATATCAGTTCACTCAGGTGGTAATCCAAAAACACCTGTCTTGAAGCTCTGGAGAAAGTTTGATGTCAACATGGCTTCTAAAAAACCATTTGGTTCATAAGAAAAACCTTTAGTCAGGGTTGGTCAGCTAAGTTTACCCATGGGCCAGAATGTTTACAGTGGGGATTGCCATGGGCCAGAGGTTTAAGTTCCAGAACAGAAAGATCATTATTACAGTACAACTGGTAATAAACTGTGGACCACTTGCTAGGCCTCTGTGGGCCGGGTTCACCCTGCAGGTTACCAGTTGAATAGCTCTGCCCTAAGTGCTATTTTAGTAAATATATTCATATCCTGACCTCCTAACCTCCTAAACTCAACTTAGACACAAACACAACCAAAAGTGTTAACTGTACATCTTGTAAACACTCCACTGTACACAAGTGGTTAAGCGGCTTTTACTGGGAATTGTACCCAGCTGGACCGGTCAGTTTTACGGCGTCTCCTGGCAACAGGGTTAAAGAAATTGGCTCTAGCAGTACATAGGGGAAACAGCTGAGAGTAAACATTTTCAGAACGTTCCTCTCGCCTGTTGTAACAAACAGATATGCAAAATGGAGGAATGCCTTGGATTTCACAAGCATAAGAAAACAATCAGACAGTTGCACAGGTCTGAGAATACAGGGGGAGGAGAGGAGCGGGTCAAAGTGTCAGAGGAAACATGAAAGTGAGAGTGCAGGAATTTGCCAGTTGGAGCTGCGTAAGTAAAAATTCAGCAACTGATTCATGACAATTCCCACCCGAGGATGTTATTTTCTTTACAGATGACTCTGTTGTAAGTTCAAAGCGATATGAAATCGTTGACGTTTAGTGCAGTAAAGTCTAGCATATAATAACACAAGATCCCTGTGTGGGTTCCAGAGCCCTGTTATAGGATAAACAAGTACAGATCCACTGCCTACCCAGATGTGTGTTGTAAGAGTCAGCTAATTGGGAGCTCCCTTCAAAGTCAGTGTGCATCTGACCTGAGAGGCAAGGAACCAGCAGTCTGTATACAAACAAGTCAGATCTGTAAAACAGATGCACATGCAACACTGAGGATCTGGAACAGGACTACAGTACAGAAGTGGATGAACAACCAGAACTTTCAGCTGGAGTAAGCTGGTAAACTCAAGGAAGAAAAATATCACAAGGGATGGAAATTGTTTTTCTGTTGGTAAAAATACCCTGTTTAGTTCATGGTGACTGCACTAACCTTGTAGTCTTGAGTCATCAGACTTATGACCATCTCCTCCCCACAAACACACACATGCACGCACGCTTTTCCCCCCTCTCTCTCTCTCTCTCTCTCTCTCTCTCTCTCTCTGCCCTGAAAGTGGTAAAGACAGTTAAAAGATAACACAACATCTAGTTTGAGAATGGAGGTGCAGGCAGTCACTGCAGCTTTCGGCCGGCTTAAGAATCAGCTAAACACACATGCACTAATTAGAACATTCCCAGAACTTGCTGTGAAAAGTGGAGACAGGTATGCTTCACGCATAGTGGCAAGCATCGTTTCAGAGTTTGCTTTTAGTGAGTGTCCTTTTTTTTTCTACATTTTCGCCAGGGAATACTGGTGTGTTGGCAAATGAACAGGCAGACAAATATGTTGGTTCTGCACCACTTGGTAGGGACATGATGCATAGCACTATAGATGTGGTCAAGGACTTTTGGAGCATGTGAATATTGCTGAAAGACAGATGGAGAGAATAGTGCAGCGGAAAGTGACCAAGAGATGTAACCTACACTAACCACTCAGACTAAAGCCAATACAGAGATATAATCAGATTTCTTCTGACACCATTGGTATAAGAACTCTGTGCTGACTGCTGAAAATTGGGATGCAGTTATGGGAATATCCTGGGTGATTTGATTCAGTTTTTAACTTGATTCATCTCTGCTGGGAAGAAGTTGGTTGTGTTGGTGAATAGACAGATTTTATAGCCCCGCTGTAAACTTTCAAGCTGAAAAATCAAATAAAGAACATTACCATTATTAACATTATGACGGATTATTTAAACATAAATGATGATAATATTTGCTCGTGAAAACATTAAATAAACAGAAAAGCATTAGTTGTGAAAGAACTAGGCACAAGTGCAAGACTGAAACAACATTACATTTATCTAATTCTGTTTTCCCCATGTTGGTTCCTTGACTCCGTTTTGGGGAACTAAAAGAAAAGGTCCCCTGCTGCTTAAGAAGGATGTCATCAGGTTTGTTAAAGTCAGTTGTGTTAGACCAGTAGATGCAGATATCACAGCCTAGCTGTAAACCACTACAACATACCATTTTAAGGGCAAACTAAGAAGAAGAAGAAGAAAAAATAATGTTTCATAATAACGTAGAATTAGATAAATGAAAGTTGTTAACTTAATAGAACAATTAGATATAGTCAGTCAGTATTCTTTGGACATGTCTTTTAGAAAGAATGGTCTTGAGAACTTGGTAACAACTGAAAAGATTGATGGAAAGAGAGCACAGGGAAGGCAAAAAGATAAATATCTGAATGGCTTGGCCATGTGGATGGGGCAAGAAAAAACCATTGACCTCATCCATGATTCTGGTGATGATACGAAACAACAGCCTATGCTTACCTGCATGTATGTCTAGCCTCAAAGCAAGGACCTATTTTCTTGTGTCATACTCAATGCAGTATCAGCTCAACCAGGTGTCTTGTGCTCTTGTTAGGTGTACTCACTGAAGGAACTCTAAGAGAGATGATCAAACCCAACTGTCCATTGGAGGCTTTTTCTAAAATATGTTACGTTGGCACGAAGACAATTACATCGCCAGAAGAGTTGGGTCAGCTGGAGCATTCAGTCATTGCTGAGACTGAAGATATGTCTGTCAGGGCTTCCCGTAGACCAGAAGTCATCTTCCGTTCACTGAAGGTATTTTTTTTTTTTACTTTTCTCATTTATATATATAATCACCGTTACATATTTATATTTACTATAATTCTTAATTTAGACATGATGTTGACAGCATCATCCACTAGGTGCCAACAGATCCATACAAATATGAGTGCACATCATTTGTCAGAAACACCATTGATGTAGAAAAGGATCCTTGTCTTTACTTTTTAATTCATGGTCATTGCTGCTGGGAGTGAGTTTTTTTCTTTCTTTTTCAGCTGTCAGATTAACATTTCTTACTGTGGAGTCGTACACCTATTTAGGCAGTAATGTAGATAAAGATGGAGGAACTGATAGAGATATTAAAATAAGAATACAAAAGGCAAGAGGATCTTTCATAGCACTAGGGAATTTGTGGAGGTCAACAGAAATTAAAAGAAAAACTAAACTAACTGTCACAGACCTCTGGGTGACCTTGCTGGTCCGTGGCTCGTAACTGGGCCTTTGACAGACAGACTAACCTTTAACACACACTGAACCCGAACGCACACAGAGCACACACGACAATCTTTATTGTAAGTACAGGTAAGACAATAGACAGTTGACTTCCCGCTGTGTGGCCACCTATTGCCTGGACCCTCTGGCCGAACGAGCTTTACAGTCGCCTCGCTCCCAGTACGTCCACAAGCAATCTCCTGGTGTACAAACCACAGCACAGCGAGATACGCTCTTACCTATTGGCACACTGACCAACCAAACTGTCACAGCCTCTGTCTAGCACAGGGTCAGAGTGCCAAGGTTAGACATTCTCTCACAGAACATGTACATAAATACTCTACACAATAACTATCCTATTCTAACAGAACACTGTACATAAACTATCCAGTCACTAACAGAAATATCCTCACTCTAATCCTGTCACTGTCTTGCTAAACGTCCTCTCTCCCTGACCGACGCACACTGAATGTCCTGTTCTCTCTACCTCGTGTCTCTTGACCCCGTTCACCAGCTCAGTCCCAAAAGCGGTAATCGTGTTGCGGATTTGTCCACAACACAGTTCACTCTTTATCCTGAGCGCTGGTTTCGCTGTGCGATCACAGAACGGACTTGACCAGTCACGGCCCTGACCTTTGTGTCAACCCTCCAAGATCTGCTTGAAAGAGATGTTGCACTGTGCGAAAAACTTAGGCCAGAACCATGGACAAGCAAGCCAGAGAAAGCAAATGTAGTCCTAAAGGTACCAGGAATCACTTCAAAAGATGCCCAGACGGAGACACAACAGAGAACCCTGGCTCTTGCTATGCTTGATGAGAAGTATCCAAACACCACTTGGACTCAGGTTTTCACCGACGGCTCTGCTACAGATGCAGTCAGAAAGGGGGGTTGTGGAATTTACATTAAACCCCCTAGCAGTAGAGCAGAAACTCTCTCTCTACCAGCAGGTGACATCTGCACTAACTTCAGAGCTGAGGCAACTGCCCTCCTCTCTGCAGTCCAACATCTCATCACTCAAGAACACAGAGGGCACCAAATTGTTATACTTAGCGACTCATTGTCTGTTCTCCAAGCACTATCCAGCAAAAAACAAGACAAAATAATTGCTGATCTAAGGACCAACATTGGCTTACTCTCCAAGGAAGCAGAACTGGTCTTGCAGTGGATACCAGCCCACTGTGGTATTCAAGGAAATGAGAGAGCAGATGAGTTGGCAAAAGCTGGGAGTAATCTTCCACAACCTCATCCACCACACAGCTACAAGGAAACCAAAACAGCGCTAAAGCAGTCTTTCAAGCGGGAGTGGAGAAGGCAGAATGGAGATTACAGACCAGAGAGTGACAGCATAAACAAACTCAACAGGAAAGAACAAACATCAATTCTTAGACTTCGGACTGGACACTGTGGTCTTCGAGCACACTTGTACAGGATAGGCATAAAAGAATCTGCTGCCTGTGATTGTGGAGCAGAAAGACAAACCCCTGAACACATACTGCAGTACTGCCCTTACCTCTCCCAGCAAAGACTGTGGATCTGGCCCAAAGGAGCCACATTGCAAGAGAAGCTATGGGGGACCGGTGGCGACCTTAAAGCGCACAATCCTATTTGTGACCCAGACGGGACTCAATGTTTAGCATGACTGATATCGAACGCAGAAGAAGAAATGTGTCAACCCTGGGGTGTCACCTTAACACGCACACCTTACGGTGTGGTACATTCCGCCACTGACTGTACTCACAGGGTTGTGACACTAACAATTTTTAATTCTAATGTCAAATCAGTACTATTGTATGGGGCGGAAACATGGAGAACAACCAAGGCAATTACTAATAAATTACAGACATTCATTAACTGGTGCCTGCGCATAATAGAGGGAATTGAATGGTATGATAGAATAACTAATGTAGAACTTTGGGAGAGAACTAAACAGTCTCCATTGGACCAAGAGGTGAGGAAAAGATGCTGGCGTTGGGTAGGACACACACTGAGAAAACAGGAGAACAGCATAACTAGAATGTCTTTGCATTGGAACCCACTGGGGCATAGGAATAAAGGAAGGCCAAAAAACACATGGAGAAGAAAGCTGGACAATGAAGTCAGAAAGATGGGGAGGACATGGAGAGAGCTCCATGCAATGGCAAAGGATAGAACGACTTGGCGTGAGTTGGTTGAGGGCCTACGCTCCATTGGGGGATAGAAAGGCAGAAGAAGAAGACTGTGAAAGTCTTCATATAATATAATAGCCTTTGTTTTTCTTTAAATTGACCTCTAATAGATTCAGACTGACTTTATTTTTCAGGGTGACTTTATTAGCAGGAATCATAAAGGAAGCAAAGAATATGAATACTGTGATCTACAATACATGTTGTAAGTGACCTTAAAGGAGAGATAGTTATGTCGAAGTTCTAACATTACTGTTCTGTTCCTGAGCCAGTGAAAGTCACGCAAAATGGGCACATGATATAAGTGACACCTTGGATATGAAAATTCACAACACAGGAGAGCTGGGAAGAGACCAAGTTTTTTCAGGCAGACTGTGATGAGAGTGACGTTCTTCAAAGAACCTGTACCATAATAATGAAGTTGTATGCTTGTCTTCGCACCATCTGCAGATAAAAGATACAAGAATAAGAGGGAGAGGACAGTGGCAAAGAGGACAAACATGATCTTCTCCTTTGCATTCACGAGCGTAAACTCCGGCAGGATGCTCTGGTTGTTTGTCCACTTCTGGACTTTAGTCTTGATCCAAAACCTGAGTTTTGTAGATGTGAAAGGTGATGAAGACACCAAAGAAGACACTGAAGAAGGCAATGACTGAGGTGAAGTTATATTTCAATTATGAGAGATTGAAACCACATTTAACTGGTGATGTGAAGTGTTAAATTATTGTTTTTACAGGCCCTAGATGAAAAGTTCAGTCAGAAGATGGAGACTTTACATCCGGACATATTTACTGACCACCATTTTTCCTGCAGGAGCAGATGTCTTGCATGCAAGTAGGTGGCACTATGTATTGTAGATAGCCCCTCTGCCGTGTGCTAGTACATTTGGTATAGTTGTGTAGTATATTATAATAGTATCAATAAAAAATGCTAACAGCAAATAATGTAGAGGGAGAAACAATAACAGAATTCATAATCTACTGAAATCATCACTTTCTGCTAGCAGCATAAAGGCTGATGGAGTACAGTGGTTAGGGTATTTAGAGAGAATAGCAGATAACAGAGAGACAAAAACTGCATACCCGAAAGAGTTAAATAGGAGGAGACCAGAGAATGGAAAGAGATAAAAAAAAAAAAAAAGTAAAGATCCCTTTACACGCACTAGGCGCATCTGGCATATGGGAAGAGCACCCATATTTTTACAGACCAATCGGCCCTCGGTGGGTAATGTGGTCAGCATTACGCCGGCCGTCTTTACTTCCCCAGGACAGCCCATCCTGGTACCCATTTGAGGCTGGGTCGACCTGAGACGTCCCATTCCACGATAAAAATCCACGCAGCACACGCAGGTTTCGATCGCGGAACGTTGGATTACGAGTCAGACTTGCAACGCCTTAGCCACGAACGCCGCAAGAGATATAAACAGGCATATCTACTAACACTTGGAGCCACCAAATGGAAAGAGAAGGTCAGTCAGAGAGTTGAATGAGGCAGGTGATATCTACAGCAATGAAACTCAAAGGCTCAGTATGCTGAATAATAATAATAATAAGAAAAAGACGAAGAAGACGAAGACAGTATAAGAGTAGGACATATAGTAACATAGTGGTTAATATACTTGGTTACCACGACAGGAGTCAAGGTCCAGTCTGCTACAGTAATAGAGATATTTGTGTATATGTGTGTGTGCGTGCGTGCTAGAGAGAGAGAGAGAGAGAGACACCAGTTAAATGCTTAGAACACTGAGGGCAAAAAAATAATATGCCATAATACACAATTTGAGCATCAAGGAGAACTGGCTCATAAACAGCATCCTGTCCCAAAAGTTGAAGTATTCTGGCCGTCTTAAACGTCATGGTGGCCAGGAGAGAGTGGTGATGTTCTGGCGGTCTTAAACATCATGGTGGCCAGGAGAGAGTGGTGATGTTCTGGCGGTCTTAAACGTCATGGTGGCCAGGAGAGAGTGGTGATGAAGTCAGAGACAGACCTCTGCAAATGTGGATCCAGGACATCGAAGATGCATCGGCTATGAAAGCACATTGGGCTAGAGAACTGGCTAGAGTACAAGAAACTTTAATTGTGCCGTAACGAGAGCGACGTTCTGTAAATGACAGGCTGATTGATGATGATGTGACCAGTTTAGTTGTTGGAATCACTCCACTCTTGAAATTAGTACCAGATATTGTTCTAGTTTTATATAATCTTGCTAACAGCATGGGGAGAAGCTGGTGTCTTGCCATGGGGGGTTGGTATGATGCATTTAAAGGGATGTACCTTGACCTCCCAGAGCCGCTGGCTGTAGCAACTAAATGCTTATCTGAAGTTCATGAGTTCAAATCTGAATGGAGCCAGGCTTTAAACAAAAATATCCTTAACTTTCAGGTCAACCTAACTTAAATGGGTAGCAGGTATAATCGTGGGAAATAAAGGTGGCAGGCGTGATGTTGACCATAAGCGCTCCGTCCCCATCTTCAGCAGCCAGCGAAGAGTTCCGATACTAATGGTGCCAGTAGCTTTCTGATTAAACGTCTGTCTTGCCTTTCCCCTGAGCCTTGAGCTTCTGCCGGAACCTCTTGTCACCCCCAACTGCATCAATCTCACCAGACTGTGGTGATCCATCTGCTCCTCCGCATTGTACACGCTCTCCCACAAGGCACTAACCACGTCTGCCCTATCATGTAGCAGTATTCCACCAAGTTGTGCAGAGCCAGCCAGTCTGTACGCCTGTTCATTTCCCAACACACCGGCGTGACCCGGTGAAAAAATTCAGACAATACTCCTCACTCGTGTCCTCCGCAGGGAAGCATGCCACTCTGCACGAAGCATACCTGTTCTGATCTTCCTCAGCATGCTTTCAAAATCAGTTACAATTACAATGTGTGTGTGTGTCATGTTCTCTAGCCAGCGGAAAGCTGCAGTGACCGCCTCCACCTCCATTCTTAAGCTGGATGTTGTGGTATCATATGCTAGGCTCTCCTGCACCAAACGTCGACCATTAACTTTTGCTAAGAAACCCCAAGCACTTCGTTTGCCTCTTGACACTGAATCGTCTGTGTAAATGATCAAATCCTCTGAGCGAGCATTATCTTGAATTAATGGCTGAATTTCCACCTCTGTGGCACCTGCTGGCCAGTCTCTGCATTCCCGGCTCAGCGTGATTATGACTCTATGCAAGTCTGACTGCTCAGGTGGCACTTTGACCCACTCCTCTTCTCGCCTAATGTTCTCAAGGATGCAAACCTGACTGATTGTGTCTTCTGCCTGAGCCATCCATGACCTCCCTCTTATCAGCCGCTGACCCTTAACTGCACCCAGAGCTTCATGCAGAGGGTAGTCTGTGTCTGCAGCTACCCTGAGATATGACTTCGCCTGCATCACCTTGTACCTACCTGCAACCGTCGGCAAACCAAGGATGTATCGCATACACACCACTGGGGTGTCTCTGGTGCAACCCAGAATGACCCGCATAGCCGCGTTCTGTTCTGTATGCGCTCTAGTTTGTCCATCTGACTCTTTGAGGCGGTAAGCAGTCCCAGGCCATAATCCACCACTGACAGGATCAGGTGCTGATATAGTTTGAAAAGCATTCTCTGCTCTATGTCAATTGCAGCCATAGTCTTAAGTGCACTAAATCCATTTTGGCATCTCGTCACAACACTCTCCACATGGTTCTTAAATGACAGGCTCCTTTAACTTTTTACCTTTACCTTGAGTACAAAAACAGAGCACCATGAAATAAGTCTAATTGTGTGGAAGGCACCTTGAGAAAAAAAAAATGAGCTGCATGAGATGGCAGATAGTGGGTGCGCTGGACAAATTCCATTGAATCAAGAGATGAAGAAAAATTATGGTATTGGATAGGGTACTCATTGAGAACACCTGAAAACAGTATAACTAGAAAGGCTTTAAACTGGAACCCTCTTGGGCATAGAAATAAAGGACGAGTTGACATGAGTTGATGAGGTCTGTGCTCTATCGGGGAAGCAAGGGCAGAAGAAGGAGTGCTTGGCATGAGGTAGTTGAGGTTTTGGCTCTGTTGGGGGATAAAAGTTAACAGAAAAAAAAGAAGGAAGAAGAATAGATGGAGGAGGTGGTGGTGGTGATGTTAGTATTGTAAGTATTAACAGGAGCAGTAGTAAAGCAGGTCAGTCTTGTTTCAGAGCTGGCTGTATCCTGAGTGTGAACCATCATTCTAGCACAGAGTCACATGATGCAGGCAGAGACAGACAGTGTGAATACCAGAGTGGATATGGAAACAAGGTGTTCTTGTGCAAGGTAGGTTGTCACAGCAGTTTCATGTTTGTACACACATTCAAGTAGCAGGATATCCTTGTCTGCTTATGAGTATATGTCTGTAGTGTCTAATTCACCAGTACCTATACATGTCTCTCCAGTGTCTGCATCTTCATTATCTGTGTTGAATGATGAATTAAGAATCAACATCACAGAACTCAGGTCATTCCTTTCTTCAGCAACATGTGCATAGTTCCTGTTCGGATGGCACCAGTAACTGATTGTATATTCATCTTGTCTTTCCCTTGAGTGCTGAGACCAGCCAAATCTTTTGGCATTCTTCTTCTTCTTCTTCTTCTTCACTTCCTCTTTTACCGCTGTGGGTGTCGAGGGAGATATAAGGTTCTGTTTCTAGCTCTTCTGGCCGCCTCGACCATAGGCACATCGTGCTGTTGTAGAGTTTCTCTGATGTTATCCTTCCATCTTGATCTTGGTCTACCTCGTGCTCTACGTCCTTCTTCTCTTTCCATGTATGCTTTGTATGGTATGGTGTCACAAGGCATTCTCTCTAAGTGGGCAAACCATTTCACTTGCTGTCTTTGTATGTAATCCAGAATTGGTTCTGTGCCGACTTGTTCTCTTATGATCTCATTCCTGATCTTATCTCTTATGGTCACTCCTACAGCCCTTCTCAGACATCTCATTTCCGTGGTTACTAATTTTCTTTTATGGTTTGTTGTGAGTGACCATGTCTGGCACTGGTTTGTTGGAATAAATATGCTTTGAATAAGATGTCTCTTTGTGAGATGTCTCCTGGCATTACCTGTGTAAATGTCTTTAGTGTCTGTGGCTCCAGTAACTGTGAATGGACGCAAATTTGTATTACCAATACCTTTGTAAGTATTTCGGGAGTCGTTGTGGCATTGGCGGTTAAACGCCCGCCTCCGGATCGGAAGGTCGTGGGTTCGTGTTCTGATGGAGCCAGACTTTTGTCAAAAATGACCTTGAATCCCAAGTCGACCCAGTCTTGAGTGGGTACCAGGAGCAGCCGTGGGAAGTAAAGGTGGCAGGCATGTTGCTGACCACATCATCCACTAAGTGCCGATTGGTCTATAAAGATACAGGCCTAGCCCTATATGCCCAATTCGCCTAAAGGTGTGGAAAAGGGTCCTGTAATTGTTACTGGGATACAGTGTGCAGCAAACAGCAGAGTCAAGATCATTTTGAACTTTTTCACGTCTGCCTTTAGCCTCCTATTTTAGTTTTCTGAACAGATGACTACTCAGATTAATTGACCTTCACCTTGAGTGATAACTGTCCATCAAATTTGTGTCTGTTTTTTGTTTGTTTACCCCTGTGTATCCTTTCAATGTCATCATGTTATAATTAGCAATGGGTGTCACAAAGTACTTTTGTTTTTCTTCAGATGTGTATGCGAAAAAATAAACGAGTTGTGGTTGTGCCGAAGACATCATCATCAAGTGACACAGCATGGATGGGTCTAACAAAGTATATATGGTCAGGGTAGGTATTTATTTAGTGGCAAAGGCATCCCTCAGTAAAAACTCTTCTGTTTGTGTGTATCTGCATGTGCACAAATGCATGTATGTGTTTGTGTGGCAACATCAAAAGGACAGAAGAAGGAAAGGCTAAATGTTACTAACTGTCCAATTACCTGTCTCTCCACCCATCTATATGTCCATCTGTTATTCAACCATTTGTAAGTCTGGTCTCATCAGCAAATTTTAGTCCTGTTCCTGGCTTTGCTGTCCCAAATAGCTGCTTGTGGTGCATTCCACTGTCGGCATCTCCAAGCTGGTGCAAAGAGTAGTTGGGCAACATTAACAAGAATGTAACTGTAGATCACATCAATAGTTGCTGTGTGAGCGGGCGAAAATGCTTACAGCAGTCTGTATGCACAACAAAATTACCTCATTTGGACAAATGAAAAGAGAAAGAAGAAGATTCAGTTGTTTTTTCAGTTCGTGAATCAGATTATTTGTTGGTATCTGTCTGTATTATCTGTCAGTATAATCTGTCTGTATTATCTGTCAGTATAATCTGTCTGTATTATCTGTCTGTATTATCTGTCTGTATAATCTGTCTGTATTATCTGTCTGTATTATCTCTCTGCATTATCTGTCTATATATAAAAGTACTGAATTACTATCTTTCTACACAAATACACTTGCATAAATTTATATTTGTGGTAGCATCAATTTATAATTTTACTATTTCCTGTATTAACTTTGAAGATTTATGGTCTGCTGCTTCTTCTTCTTCTTCTTCTTCTTCTTCTTCTTCTTCTTCTTCTTCTTCTTCTTCTTCTTCTTCTTCTTCTTCTTCTTCTTCTTCTTCTTCTTCTTCTTCTTATTCTTCTTCTTATTCTTATTCTTCATTCTTATTCTTCTTCTGTTTCTTCATGTTCACCATCTGAAACCGGGCATTTTCCGGGGTTCACCCAGCCTCCGAGTAATGGGTACCAACCAGAGTTAACACTCTGTGGTAAATGGAGGAACGTCACTGTAACTACGGAGTTACGCGCCGACGGTGACACAGGTGGACAGTTTCTTATCAGCTGTCCGTACAGGGGGCAGAGCACTTATGGTTTATAACCGTGCGCACTGACCCTGGTTCACATCTCAACTTGACCTAGTCTTGTTCCAAAACTTGAGTTAAATGTGCCCATCCATTTTACAGTTGTGACTTGTTTTGATGCAGACTGTTGGTTCCTTGCTTCTCTGACTTTGAAGGAAACACCTTACTCTTATGACATGCTTGTGAGGGGGGCAGTGGGTCTACTCTTGATTCCCCCCCCCCCCCACCACCACCACACACACACGCGCCCACGCCCTTGCACCCCCCCCCCCCCCCAGGAATTCACACAGGGGACTTGTGGTTTTTACCTAGCTTATTTAGCTTAATCTTTTTGATAGCATATGACATGCACATACATATACATACACACACAAATATATTTATACTCACTGTGACATTCGCCAGGTATGTGTATGAATGTGAGAACTGTGGGGTCATACACAGAAGTCGAGAACACTGGTATGGCAACGAGGATGAAGAGAAAGTCTTGCAAGTGGAATGCAGACATATATGGCCACAGGTAAAACTGGTCTGTCTTGCAAGTGGAATGCAGACATCATGTATGTCAGTGTTTTTAGATGATTGAATCACTGTCCTATTTTTTTGTACTAGTGAACAGGTTTCGCCACAACAATAATCCTGCCACTTTCCTGTGATGGTTCGGGGGGGGGGGGGGGGGGGGGGGGGATAAAAAGAATTGTCCCACTGCCTCCCTTACAAGTGTGTCATAAGAGTCGACTAATAATGAGTTTCCTTCAGTCGGAGTGCATCTGCCTGAGAGGCAAGGAACCAACAATCTGCATACAAATAAGCCAGATCTGTAAAATGGATATGCACACACAGCTCAAGTTCTGGAACAGGACTAAAGTCCAGAAGTGGACGAGCAACCAGAACTTTCAGCCGGAGTTTTTAGTCAATGAAGGCGAAGAAGAAGTGATTGTATTCTTGTAAAGCTGTCCAGTTGTGCATTCCGTTGCTGATTTACTCACTTTTGTGGCTTGATAATAATGGAAATACTAGCACACAAACTCTCATGATTCAGAGTTGCAGCTCATACTGACAAGGACCTCCATCCATCTCTTTTAGAGATATTGTCATCAGTTTGACCAACAGAGAGAGAATCACTTATGCTCTCACTTGTGATTGAGCTTGCCAAAGACTGCGCACTTTGCACAGTGTGATTGTGAAAGACTCAAAGTTATTTCTCACATAGCTGGCGGACATGACTGGCTGAATAACATGAATATACTGAGAATTGATGGCTTGCATTCTGGTATGGAATCAAGAGTCTATAATCTAAATTTGTTGCCTTCCTCTATCTATTTTTTCCTTTTCACTTTTTACAATGTTTTAATGTTTCTCTTTCTACATATGGTAAAATTATTGTTTTAAAATATCTTTGTTGCTTTTTTTATCCTAGATTTTTTTTTTTTAACTTTCATTAATGTCAGGTAACAAATAAACTTAAAAATTTCTTGCAGTAAAAAACAAAAATTACTGAAGCTACAACTTGGAAATCTTAAACCTGAAGCAAAAAAAACTAATTCAGTGGCCACTGGAACAATTTCTGTTAACTACACAAAATAGATACAAGCTTTGAGATTTGCAGCAGAAATACTGTTGACAGAGAATAAACACAGGTATCTTGACAGGCCAAAGAGCATTCAACTGGTGATGTGATCAGCTTTACACCAGGTGACTTTATCTCACCGAACATTTCCTGGCTCCCAGTTTAGGCCAGGTTGACCTGGGAGGCCAAGTCAGTTTTAAGTGTTTTAATCTCAAGCATTTGTCACTAAACTCCTTCTACTCAAAAGTGTTTAGCTTAAAATTAGTAAATAATTTTGCCCTCACGAGTTCAACATAGACACCATGAGACATAAGAGGGGAAACTAGTAATGTAGTCAATAAAGATTGATATAATATTCATCTGTGACAGAAGGTTAGTTGCGTATCCTTTACAGGACGTTGCAGAACCAACCCCATCAGCCCCTGGCTGTTGTGTGTGTGGTTTCACTAGGCAAAATTACATCCAGTAGTTTGCCATTGCTTTCTAGACGTTGACTCCCTGATACCACTGTCGAAACCAACCTGTGACAGAAGACAGCTGGTAAATTATATCATCTGCGAAGGTCGTGGGTTCATGTCACGGTGGCTCCATCCAGTTCACAAGTGCATTTTTTTAAGGAGATCCCTGGGGATTGTCATGGAGCTAAGGAAGTTGTGCTATGTGCAATGCTGTCGGCAGGCAGCTAGCTGTTCTGTGGAAAGAGACTGAGCCATCTGGGGTAAAACCTCGTGCAGTATAGTTGATCCTCTCACCTTTATCTTTTTTTACCTTTAACCCTTTATCTTTGAATTTGTCCAGAAACGCAATGTGACTTACCTGGGACTGAAAAAGTTCATATCCATATTGATGTAGATTTGAACCTGTGACCATGCACTTTGGTTTTTTGGGATAGAAATGATAAAGACAACATTTATGCAGGTTCATACAACATAAACTTGAATAATAAACTTACATCTATTAGGGACCTATTGCTTTTGATGGAACACACAACGCAGCCCGGAAAGTCCTAGAAGGGTTCCACTATGTGGCAGACACAGTCAGCAGTGTCGGAGCTGGTCCTGCTAAATACTTGGCAGAGTGGACGGCAGATAAAATCAACCCGTCTTATTGGATGCCAAATTCTGAGATCATTGTGAGTGTTGTCATTCATTCTTATTATTTATAATTTATTGTTAGAGCCAGCACTGTATACTTGTTGAGATAGTTCCCTTGGGGCTTCCTGTGGCTCCATTTTGAAAAACAAAGAATAGACCCATTGCCTCCCCAAAGGCGACTAATTAGGTGTGTTTCCTTCACAGTGAGTGCATCAGCCCGAGAGGCAAGGAACCAGCAGTAAGCATACAAATAGGTCAGATCTATAAAACAGATATGCACACAAAACTAAGATTTTGGATCAGAGCCAAAGTCTGTGAGGGAAGGAACAACTAGAACTTTCTGCCAGAGTTTATATCAAATGAACACTAAAAGAATAAGAAGAGTTGACACTGTTAACATTGAACATTAGATGAAAAATAGAACCTACCTACAAATAAAATTTATTGCATATGGGTTTCTGGTACAGACATTTAGATCCTTGCCTAATGTCACCTACACAGGAGGTTGAAGCTTTAACCGATGATTTTACTGTCACAAAGATGGTCCTTGAATCTGGTCAATAGAGAGTGGGTCAGTCAGTCAGTCTGTCAAACAGCCAGTCAGTTAACAAGTTAATACATTAATAAATCAAGAATGGACTATATCAGTAAGCACTCCATGAATGGCTCGCCTAACCTTCATTTTTATGCTAGGGTGTTCGAGACAATAAGCGTGCAGATTATCTTGAAGACACTGGTTATGGCTGACTGGTGCTGGACGGAAGTGATCTTATCACTGCCATGTACAGCACTTACCACCAAAACAAATACAGCAAACAGCATGTCTCCGTATCTCTGTCTAGGCTGATAGATATGAGGGTGCAACTTGGAGTTGCAAGAAATGAACATTTCGCCAAGGGGACAAGACTTTTGTTTAATCAACACAGAACAGACATCAGTCATTTTATGTTTGTGAAGTTATTTAGAAGGATATTGGAGCACTGGTCTCATGTGATGATAGTATCCACTAATCACTAATAAATAAATAAACCGTTCTTTTCATGAATCTGTCTTGCCAGTATTTTTGAGTAGCCAGCCTAAAAATTAGTTGTATTGGCCAGATTTTTAAAAATTGCATACTAAATGCTAGTGTCCTTAACTTACAATTCCAGAAATGCTCCAAGTGTCAGATGTTTTTTGACAGCACCGAGCAGAAGCACCACTGCCGAGCATGTGGCAAGGGCTTCTGTGCCGACTGCTCCTCCAAGAAACGTCCAGTACCAGAAAGAGGCTGGGGCTCTGAGCCCGTCCGTGTTTGTGATGCATGTTATGCAAATCCTGATACAGGTACAGATGTAGAATCCGTTTCAGAGACAGGTGACCTTGACATTACATTTGTGTGTTTGAAGGCTGTATATCATGTTCTTGTCAGAGAATTTATTTTTGTGAGTTAGTTGCTTTTTAGTTTTCAGTTAAATTTATTAAAATCCAGTTCCAAAGCAAGAGGCTTCTCAGACCATCAGGCCAGGAAGTCATGTAAAATCACTTGTGATTTTAGACACATTTGCAGATTGTACTATTTATATCAGCTATTATATTTTACGAGGAGTGGCTGGCTGATTGGTTAGAGTGTCTGACTCTAGGACACCTGGTATTCGACCCCTGGTAAGGTGTCACAGAGCTACTTATTGTCTCAAAGGCATGGGCTTGTTGGCAGCTCTACGACAGACAGCTCCATGACAGTGGTTTCTATCTTAAACGTAACTAACTCAACACCATCAGAGCATACATGTAAGCCTTTAATGTAATTTACAGCAAGTGATTGGAAGTTCACTCCAGAGGTGGCTCGCATTATAAAGCCTACCCAACCGACTGGAGTGCTTTAAAATCGCCACTCACACACTGCGGTGTCCGTGGCTTAGGCGTTGCGAGTCCGACTCGTAATTCCAATGTACCGTGATCAAAACCAACTGCCGGCTGTGGGGATTTTTGTCATGGTATGGGGTGTCACACCCTTAAATAGGTACCAGGATGGCTGTCCTGGGGAAGTAAAGACGGCCAGCGTAATGCAGACCACATTACCCACCTAGAGCTGATTGGTCTGTAAAAATATGGGTGCTCTTCCCATATGTCCGATGTGCCTAAAGGCATAAAAAGGGATTTTTACTTTTACTTTTACTTTATTTACTTTACTCACACACTGGCCTTACAGTTGTTTTCAGGCCCTAAAGGGTCGAACAAACAGCCTTTGATCCAGGCTCTTTCCTATGCCTCTGCACCCTACACTGTGACTGCTGTGCTACTGCACAGCTCTAGATAGTGTGATTAGACAGACCACGTCAATGCACTAAGTCACCTGGGTACCACCCCCGTGACATAATCTTCTTCTTCTTATTCACGATTAAAAAACCCAACTTGCTAAGACACAGCTAAGTTATCATCATCATCATCATCATCATCGTCATCATAAACCACTTCTGCCGTTAAGGGTCGTGGGGAGGAATAATTTGCGATCCAGTGCACGTTTGCTGCCACTGGCTATTGTCATGCCGTGAAGGCATAGAGTGTCTTTAATGTTGTGGATCCATGTTTTTCGCGGCCGTCCTCTTGCTCTTGTAGCTGATCTTCTGAGATGTAGTGCTTGTGATGGTCACAGCTAAGTACCTGAGTGAAAACAGCTTTCACTAAACACACTGGACTATCTCTACATAATGCAGACGTTACGCTGCCACTAACACTTCAATTATGATACCATTAGCTAACATGTTATTACAGACTAAACGTTCTATCCTTAACCATCGCTGGGCTGCTAATTTAACTCAGTTTATAAAAACCTAGCCGTCAGAACACAACACGTCTTATCCTTGTCCTTGTCTCTGCACAGCTCTCCCGAAACCATTCACTCTGTCCATTGTTGTCCAGTCAGCCACTCACCGCGGGTCCAATGGGTCTCTCGTGGATCCTGGAGTCTTTATTCATCCGTCACATAGTCCTTGTCAGAGTCTCCTTGGGCTGTTGAACACGTAGTCGCTATGCGGTCGTCTAAGTGCTAGTCTGTCAATCACTATCGTCACCTACAGTCGTTCCATAGCCACACAGTACCCCAGACATAAAGTGATGGACATTTTTCTATCGGGAGCAAAAAATCAACATTATAACCTGCACACTAGCAGTAGCCATGTGGCCCTGCATCCCCTGTCTGCACCGCACTAAAAAGCAGTAAATACGGACCGTAGTGACAGTAGGTCATTATATTTTACATTGGTGCTGATAGGCAACAAAACACAAAATTCACTTACTTGTGCTTTCAGGTTGCCCAGTGCCAAGAAATGTTGGGGTGCACCCCTTGTATATCTGTCAGTACCCCTGCCCCACTTTAAAAGAAAAATTGTGATTTTAAAAAAAAAGACAAAAAGATATAAACAAGAACTTGGAGAAAAACACCTATAGAAGTCAAATCACCAGCAACTGGTAATTAAGTGTCCAAATATCAGGCTGATGGTCGAGACTATTCTGTCTTAATATCTGCTTTTTTAAGTCTGATGTTGAACAAGACACATCGCTGATCACTCTCCACATCAAGCTAGCACTACTGTTTTGTTTTACGTACAAGTGCACTCAGTTTAAAAAGTGTTTGATGTTCTTTATGAAACTTCCTTGCACCCCACCAAGGGGGCACTCCACCAAGGGGCACTCCACCAAGGGGGCACTCCACCAAGGGCGCACACTCCACCAAGGGGGCACTCCACCAAGGGGGCACTCCACCAAGGGGGCACTCCACCAAGGGGGCACGCCACCAAGGGGGCACTCCAACAAGGGGGCACTCCACCAAGGGGGCACTCCACCAAGGGGGCACTCCTCCAAGGGGGCACTCCACCAAGGAAAACTCCACCAAGGGGGCACTCCTCCAAGGGGGCACTCCACCAAGGGGGCACACCACCAAGGGGCACTCCACCAAGGGGGCACTCCACCAAGGGGGCATGCCACCATGGGGGCACTCCACCAAGGGGAACTCCACCAAGGGGGCACACCACCTAGTTAAAAAGCCACTGTTGTAGAGTAAAAATTACCAATGCTGCATTCATGGACTATAAAATATTCACCAGATAAGTTAACTGTGATGTGTTCTCTCAGTGCTGATTTGTAGCAGTTAGTTCAGCTATCAGCTGTCAGTGCCAAACGTGGACACTTACATCCTCCAATAAACGTAAAATTGTGACAACAGAGATGAAATGCCTTAAAAGAGCTGCAGGAGTTTCAAGGAAAGACAGAATACGAAATCAGACGAATGCTTGGAATAAAGCCAGTCTTGCAAGTCATCAAAGAGCAACAAATGAAGTGGTTTGGACACCTGACAAGAATGCCCTGGTACTATCTGCCACAGGGTATAGAACGAGTGGAAGACCTTGGAAAATATGGAATGATGGCATTAAGAACAGCCTTGCAGAAATGAACATGTTTTAATAGTGCTTTTGACAGAGCTCACCAACGAATGTTACACTTTGATGAGGTATAAGGTGGAAAAGGGGTAGAAGAAGAAAAAGTTCAGCTCTTTCTGTACCAAGAAACTAAATGTTTATTGATTTCTATATTTATGGTTTTCTTTACTCATCTTCTTATGTCTCATTATTCTGTTATGTCAGTCCAGTCTACCTCAGTTGTTTCTTCAACTCACTCTTATCCAGTGTCAGTCCACTCTACCTAAGTTGTTTCTTTAGCTCACTCTATCCAATGTCAGTCCAGTCTACCTCAGTTGTTTTTTTAACTCACTCTATCCAATGTCAGTCCAGTCTACCTCAGTTGTTTCTTTAACTCACTCTATCGAGTGTCAGTCCAGTCTACCTCAGTTGTTTCTTTAACTCACTCTATCCAATGACAGTCCAGTCTACCTCAGTTGTTTCTTTAATTCACTCTATCCAATGTCAGTCCAGTCTACCTCAGTTGTTTCTTTAACTCACTCTATCGAGTGTCAGTCCAGTCTACCTCAGTTGTTTCTTTAACTCACTCTATCCAATGACAGTCCAGTCTACCTCAGTTGTTTCTTTAATTCACTCTATCCAGTGTCAGTCCAGTCTACCTCAGTTGTTTCTATAACTCACTCTATCCAATGTCAGTCCAGTCTACCTCAGTTGTTTCTATAACTCACTCTATCCAATGTCAGTCCAGTCTACCTCAGTTGTTTCTGTAACTCACTCTATCCAATGTCAGTCCAGTCTACCTCAGTTGTTTCTTTAACTCACTCTATCCAATGTCAGTCCAGTCTACCTCAGTTGTTTCTGTAACTCACTCAATCCAATGTCAGTCCAGTCTACCTCAGTTGTTTCTTTAACTCACTCTATCCAATGTCAGTCCAGTCTACCTCAGTTGTTTCTTTAACTCACTCTATCCAATGTCAGTCCAGTCTACCTCAGTTGTTTCTTTAACTCACTCTATCCAATGTCAGTCCAGTCTACCTCAGTTGTTTCTTTAACTCACTCTATCCAATGTCAGTCCAGTCTACCTCAGTTGTTTCTTTAACTCACTCTCTCCAATGTCAGTCCAGTCTACCTCAGTTGTTTCCGGGTGTGCATTTATTTAATGACCAGGCCCCAGTAAGGCTGACACTTAAAAGTACTAAATCATTAGGAAAGTATTAGTTTCAGAATCATTGAAAAAGTAATAGTTAAAATCCATATGAAAGTATTACTGTTGCAAAATTACTGGGAAAATGTTAAGAGTTACAGAAATATTGGAAGAGTATAAGATTTACAAAATCATTGGAAAATTGATGGAGTTACAGACTCACTGGGAAAGTATAAGAGTTACAATATCATTGGGAAAATGTTGGAGTTACAAAATTATTTGGAAAAGTGTTAGAGTTACAGAATCATTTGGAATGTGTTAGTTACACAATTCTTGGTTGGATTTAAAGAGTTATTAAAAGCTTTATTTTGTGACTCATTTGACTTGGTAAATTAACAGACTCTGGTGTGGCAGTGGAGCCAGCAGACTTGACAGCAAGAAGAGTTGGGGAGGCAGTCAGCTCAACATTTAGTGCTG
Organism: Candidula unifasciata; assembly: GCA_905116865.2. Taxonomy (NCBI): domain Eukaryota; kingdom Metazoa; phylum Mollusca; class Gastropoda; order Stylommatophora; family Geomitridae; genus Candidula; species Candidula unifasciata. The sequence continues at coordinate 33,776 of CAJHNH020002471.1, read as the reverse complement.
TCGTTTCAGCTTTGGACTACTCTATAGGTATTTGTTTTTGTGTGTTTGCTATTTACTCTCATCTCAGACATTTACAACTCTCTTTATCTCTCTGTCTCAGTTCTCTTTCACCCACCCTCTTTAAATCTTTATCGGATTCTTATTCTCTTTCATCTGTCATTTTGTCTCATTCTCTGATTTACTTTCCCTCCGTCTCTGTCACTGTCTTATTCTTTTACCATCACACTGTCATTCTTTCCTTAATTTTCCCTCATGCTCATTTATACCCTCTAATTTTTTCTCTCTCACTGTCTCATTCCCTCTCTGACTCTGTCTAAATCATTCTCTCTCACCTCTCATTTGTTACTCATTTTCATTTCTCATTTGTGAAAAAACAAAACAAAAAAAATCAAACAAAACCATGTCTGCTTCTCATGCTGTCCCTAAAATCTAAACATGAAAGAAATAGTGAATGTGGTAAAATTGTTGGGTGGTGTGGTCATCACACCAGTCAGGTCTTGTTGGGTGATGTGGTCAATATCAGTCAGGTCTTGTTGGGTGATGTGGTCAGTATCAGTCAGGTCTTGTTGGATAATGTGGTCAGTATCAGTCAGGCCTTGTTGGGTGATGTGGTCAGTATCAGTCAGGTCTTGTTGGGTGATGTGGTCAGTATCAGTCAGGTCTTGTTGGATGATGTTGTCAGTCTCAGTCAGGTCTTGTTGGGTGATGTGGTCAGTCTCAGTCAGGTCTTGTTGGGTGATGTGGTCAGTATCAGGTCTTGTTGGGTGATGTGGTCAGTATCAGTCAGGTCTTGTTGGGTGATGTGGTCAGTATCAGGTCTTGTTGGGTGATGTGGTCAGTATCAGGTCTTGTTGGGTGATGTGGTCAGTATCAGTCAGGTCTTGTTGGATGATGTGGTCAGTATCAGGTCTTGTTGGATGATGTGGTCAGTATCAGGTCTTGTTGGGTGATGTGGTCAGTATCAGTCAGGTCTTGTTGGGTGATGTGGTCAGTATCAGTCAGGTCTTGTTGGGTGATGAGTTCAATATCAGTCAGGTCTTGTTGGGTGATGTGGTCAGTATCAGTCAGGTCTTGTTGGGTGATGTTGTCAGTATCAGTCAGGTCTTGTTGGGTGATGTGGTCAGTATCAGTCAGGTCTTGTTGGGTGATGTGGTCAGTATCAGTCAGGTCTTGTTGGGTGATGTGGTCAGTATCAGTCAGGTCTTGTTGGGTGATGTGGTCAGTCTCAGTCAGGTCTTGTTGGGTGATGTGGTCAGTCTCAGTCAGGTCTTGTTGGGTGATGTGGTCAGTATCAGGTCTTGTTGGGTGATGTGGTCAGTATCAGTCAGGTCTTGTTGGGTGATGTGGTCAGTATCAGGTCTTGTTGGGTGATGTGGTCAGTATCAGGTCTTGTTGGGTGATGTGATCAGTATCAAACATGGGTGATGTGGTCAGTATCAGTCAGGTCTTGTTGGGTGATGTGGTCAGTATCAGTCAGGTCTTGTTGGGTGATGTGGTCAGTATCAGTCAGGTCTTGTTGGGTGATGTGGTCAGTATCAGTCAGGTCTTGTTGGGTGATGTGGTCAGTATCAGTCAGGTCTTGTTGGGTGATGAGTTTAATATCAGTCAGGTCTTGTTGGATGATGTTGTCAGTATCAGTCAGGTCTTGTTGGGTGATGTGGTCAGTATCAGTCAGGTCTTGTTGGGTGATGTTGTCAGTATCAGTCAGGTCTTGTTGGGTGATGTGGTCAGTATCAGTCAGGTCTTGTTGGGTGATGTGGTCAGTATCAGTCAGGTCTTGTTGGGTGATTTGGTCAACATAAAACAGGCCCTAATTTCTTCCATGGGCATTATCTGCCACCCTGTTAGGAAGGGGCAACCTGGCAGCTCAGGCGGTATATATATGTTTGAAAAAAAAACTGTTTACTGCTTATATTTACTACTTTTAGGGCAGCTTAGGACAGTGGGGTTGTGATTGAACAAACGAACATTATTTTCAAAGGGTTACAAATTGGGCACAGCAGGCCTGTCTTACATTTGGCCCTTCCAAACACTCATTTTTCACACAGGAGTTGTATTTTTCAATCTAACCTAGGATCAAACCCAAATCTCTCTAATGAGAGATCAGTGCTTCAACCACTCAACAGCTGCTCCTCCAGCTCAGGATAATTGCTAACAGTTTCTTTTCTAGAGAATTTAACCACAGGCTGGCAGGCAAGCATCCTCACACTGCACCACCAGGACTCATGGCCTCTTTTATATGCATACCTAGACACATACGGGGAGGTGGGGGGAGGGGGTGTGGAAGTATTGCAGTGCTCTCATATTCCACTACAAACACATATGAACAACTATTTTGACAATTTTTAATTTTATTTTGTATCCAGGCATGATAAAAAATTCAGCCAAGCCTGCATACTGGGTTCCAGATGAGGAGACCACAGAGTGCTGCGTCTGCCAGAACAAATTTGGCCCACGACTTCCCATTCACCACTGCAGGGCTTGCGGCCAGGGCGTCTGCAAGAACTGTTCTCCCAACAAGCGCAGTGTTCCTCTCAGGGGCTGGGACTATCCTGTTCGAGTATGTCTGAATTGTGAACAGAAGGAGCTCAAGATATGAGCCTGGTGTGACCTCATTCATATGAAGTTTGTTAGGCTGTTGTTGCAGATCTTGTTGTTGTTGTAGGTGATTATGCTAAGTCTCTGAAGGTTTGGGTGCCTGGATCACACTTGGAGGATGGTAGATTTCCTAAGGACATCCTCTGTGGTGAATTCTTGTACAGATGGGAGGAAGATGTCAAGGCCGACCTCTGCTATGATATAAAGATGTATTCAAGCTGGACATGAATGAAACAGGTATTGTGGTGGATTTATGTGAACAAAATGCTATAGACCATGTTGCATGGAGGAGGCAACGCAGGAAGGGACTGAGAATGAAAGAAGAAATTATTGCAGAAGAGATGAGAGCTGGGCATCTGAGAAAAACATACTAAATACAAATGATAGCACAATATCATGCTATCGCCTGGAGACGGAAAGGTGCCAACAAAGTATATGATAACAGCAGCTGATCTGATGCTCTTTGGCAGTCATTGTAGATTTTTAAAATTCAAATGTTTTGTAACATAATTAATTTTCTTTAAGTTGAGAAGACTGCCAGGAATTTTTCTTCTGTCTCTCGAGAGTGTTGGACATATCTTACATAGAAATGTTATTGCATGGAACCTTGGGACCGTGACACGATGATAAATATATTGTTAGGTAATGATCAACATCCAGAAGTGAAGACAACAAGTTGAATTCGAAGAACACACTTGTGTGCTATCTGAGTTACACACTGATCAGCACACTTCTCAAGTGTCTAAAAATATAACTTTCGCTCCCTCACTCTCGAAGCAGGACTCAACGACAGTAGTTTCGTCATACACTGGGTTTATTCAACAGAACACGTGAGGGTAGTTTCAAGCCCTCACATCCACAAAACTGCAGAGACGTAGACATTGATCCTAATTGGCATTCGAACATAGTCCCTATCGTCCTCACTCACTCCTTCTCATTAGCAACTGGACCTTGATATTACATCCGCAGACAACCACGGCTGACTGAAGAGAAGACGGACTTCCCTTGCCCGTTCTCCAAAGCACACAGCACATCAGCCTGTTGAAGGACTCCGATGACCGACAGGACTTCTAACACAAGTCCCCTCTAGCACACAGCTCTCATCGGCATCCCTACTGTTCTGTTTCCATGGTGATCCTACGTCTCCTTGCGCCGTCACCCAGAACAGTCACTATTGGAGCATCCAGTTCCCTTGCACTTACTTCGCCAGCGACTCTATAACTTCGACCAATACCGCCACCACAACACTTACTCAGACCTTGGTGCCTGATAGTTGCATGGTACTCTGTCTGCCTTCACTCCGTACCACAACACTTACTCAGGCATTAATGCCTGACAGTTGCTCGGTACTCTGTCTGCCTTCACTAAACCCTCACACAGACCTTGATGTCTGATGGTTTCTCCATACTCTGTCTTGGACTCTGACTGGCTCGCAGCACTCTAGTGCTGGGTGTGTACTACACTCGCACCTTCTCAGTGCTTTAGCCCTGTGGCTACAGCTCACTGACTCGGACTGTCTACGCAGCACAATATATCCCTGCCAAACTCATGGGGGCGGCTGATGTTTACACGAGAGGCACACTCGTATGGGCGTTCTCGTGAATCATGCTCATGTGGGCATTCTCGAGACTCACATTTACGTGGGCGTTCTCGAGGATCACGCTTGGGTGGCTGATGTTACATGAGAATCACGCAATTCAGCCTTTCTCTGTACTTCTCGTTAGCCATGCTTGTCAGCCCCCACCATACACCCATTGGTTTTTCTTTCACGGGCGTGCATGCCTCGTTCGTGATAATACATTTTCACTGGTCAACATTCTATCCCCTTCACTACTTGAGCCAACGTTGACTCTATTCCCCTTGAACTCCCGGTAAGTACTATCATACCACTCTGTCCCTTCACACAATATTACACTCTCCCAAATCAGTACGCAACAACACTGAACAAAAGGGTATCTTTGTGGATGTGTGTTTCACAAGACAGCATCATTACTTAAAGCAGTGGTTCTCAACCTTTGGGTCGAATGACCCTTTCACAGGGGTTGCCACAGATCATCGCATAACTTACATTCATTGAAGCCCTTAAGGAGCAACGAAAATATATGGTTAGGGGTCGCCACAATATGAGGAACTGTATTAAAGGGTCGCCGCATTAGGAAGGTTGAAAACCACTGACTGAGGATGCAAGATCACATCTTGACCCCAGCTCTTAACTTTTATCGATTGTGTCCATGGATCTCTGCTTTTTTTGTTTTGTTGTTGTTGTTGTTTTTGTTTAAACTGCGCAAGACCCTTGAATGTATTTCTCTTAGACTTTCAGACTGTAGTGGCTGATTGTCTCTTGTAGACTGTTGTCACTGAAACAGGTTCTTGAGATGAGTTTATTCTGTTAGAGGCATGTTTCTTTTAGTTTTACTTTCATCATCATTATATGTCACATAGGGCTCAGTCTATTCTTCCATTCGATTCTGTTCAGCCTCTTTGACAACATGGATGCAATTCATTCATCTTGTTAAAGTTGGGGAGGCTGGAAATAACTGATGTATATGTATAGTATATCTTGGGCATGTAATTAGTACTTGGTGGTATGAACTGTAGAGGTTCGATCACCTCCCACCCCCGCAACACTTTTTTCCACCACCACAGTATAAAACAGCTTTGGTATATTGCCCTGTAGAAGTTTAAACTTTCCGGTGAACGAAGTCGCATATATTTGCATGCATTTGTATTTTTTTAAAACATGATTTAAATTTTGACCTTCCATATCAAGTCTGATTTATTTTTCTTGGTCTTGATTTGTCAGTGACGCTGTATATTGTTTTAAATATAAATATTGTCAACATTCAAGTTTAGTTCAGGTGCTCTCATTATGGGTTCCCGGGGCCGCATTGTGGGTAAAACAAGAATAGACGCATTGCCTACCACCAAAAAAAAAAAAAGCATGTTGTAAGAGTCGACTGATTGGGAGCTTCCTTCAAAGTAAGAGTGCATCTGCTCGAGTGGCAAGGAGCAACTAACTGCACACGAATAAGTAGTAAAACAGATGCATATGCAAAACTCGGGCCCTGGCACAAAGCCGAAGTGCAGATGGATGAACAACCAGGACTTTTCACTGAAGATTACAGCCGGTGAACAGAGAAGAAGTTCATGTGCTATAGGAAACTTGGCTGTTTAGTTCATTCTGTTTAAACTGGCCATCTATTGTTGTCTCGACATTTTGCCATTTTGAACTTGGCCATCCTTCTATTATGGGTTTGGGACCCAAATTGTCGGGGGGGGGGGGGGGGGGGGGGGGGGGGGGGGGGGGGACTGAAAACAGCCACTGCCTCCTGACAAGCATGTTGCAAAAGGTGACTACATCATTAATCAAACGTTGCATGTTAAGAAAGAGACAAACACGGTTCTTTGGCCACATAATGAGAGGAGAGACTTTGGAGAACATCGTGACAACTGGAAAGATCAGTGGAAATAGGGTTAGAGGCAGAAAAAGAGAGAAGATGCTGGATGGGCTGAAACGATGGCATCAAGAGAGCTGTTCCAGGCAACTAGGGATCGTGATCTGTGGAGACGCATGAGCGCCTATGCCAGTTGGCAGGACATATGATGATGATGTTGCTTGTATCCACTTCTTCACATTTATTGTTCCATTCTGTAAAATCATTTACTCTTCTGTTATTTTCTTCCATATTTATTGATATAATGTCTTAAACTTCATTGCATTTGAACTGTAGTAACCAGAAATGGATGTCAGCTGTATAAGACAGAGATTATACTGCATTGTTTTGCACAACTTTCTTGTATAACTATCAAATTATTTTTAATAACCCCTACATATACAGAAGCCACTGTAGTGTAGTGGCTAGATGCTTACCTGCAGATCAGAAGGTCCAGGGTTCGGGTCCTGGCGGAGCTGGACTTTTTTAGAAAATGACAATGGCTACCAGGTCAACCCAGCCTTGAGTAGGTACTGGGTAGTCTTGTGAAGTAGAGACAGCCGGCGTGTTGTTGAATACATCACCCAAGTACCAATTCAACCCAGCCTTGAACGGGTACCGGGTAGTCTTGTGAAGTAGAGACAGCCGGCGTGTTGTTGAATACATCACTCAAGTACCAATTCAACCCAGCCTTGAGTAGGTACCGGGTAGTCTTGTGAAGTAGAGACAGCCGGCGTGTTGTTGAATACATCACTCAAGTACCAATTCAACCCAGCCTTGAACGGGTACCGGGTAGACTTGTGAAGTAGAGACAGCCGGCGTGTTGTTGAATACATAACCCAAGTACCAATTCAACCCAGCCTTGAACGGGTACCGGGTAGTCTTGTGAAGTAGAGACAGCCAGCGTGATGTTGAATACATCACCCAAGTACCAATTCAACCCAGCCTTGAGTAGGTACCGGGTAGTCTTGTGAAGTAGAGACAGCCGGCGTGATGTTGAATACATCACCCAAGTACCAATTCAACCCAGCCTTGAACGGGTACCGGGTAGACTTGTGAAGTAGAGACAGCCGGCGTGATGTTGAATACATCACCCAAGTACCAATTCAACCCAGCCTTGAGTAGGTACCGGGTAGTCTTGTGAAGTAGAGACAGCCGGCGTGTTGTTGAATACATCACTCAAGTACCAATTCAACCCAGCCTTGAACGGGTACCGGGTAGACTTGTGAAGTAGAGACAGCCGGCGTGATGTTGAATACATCACCCAAGTACCAATTCAACCCAGCCTTGAGTAGGTACCGGGTAGTCTTGTGAAGTAGAGACAGCCGGCGTGTTGTTGAATACATCACCCAAGTACCAATTCAACCCAGCCTTGAACGGGTACCGGGTAGACTTGTGAAGTAGAGACAGCCGGCGTGATGTTGAATACATCACCCAAGTACCAATTCAACCCAGCCTTGAGTAGGTACCGGGTAGTCTTGTGAAGTAGAGACAGCCGGCGTGTTGTTGAATACATCACTCAAGTACCAATTCAACCCAGCCTTGAACGGGTACCGGGTAGACTTGTGAAGTAGAGACAGCCGGCGTGATGTTGAATACATCACCCAAGTACCAATTCAACCCAGCCTTGAACGGGTACCGGGTAGTCTTGTGAAGTAGAGACAGACGGCGTGATGTTGAATACATCACCCAAGTACCAATTCAACCCAGCCTTGAGTAGGTACCGGGTAGTCTTGTGAAGTAGAGACAGCCGGCGTGATGTTGAATACATCACCCAAGTACCAATTCAACCCAGCCTTGAACGGGTACCGGGTAGACTTGTGAAGTAGAGACAGCCGGCGTGATGTTGAATACATCACCCAAGTACCAATTCAACCCAGCCTTGAGTAGGTACCGGGTAGACTTGTGAAGTAGAGACAGCCGGCGTGTTGTTGAATACATCACCCAAGTACCAATTCAACCCAGCCTTGAACGGGTACCGGGTAGACTTGTGAAGTAGAGACAGCCGGCGTGATGTTGAATACATCACCCAAGTACCAATTCAACCCAGCCTTGAACGGGTACCGGGTAGTCTTGTGAAGTAGAGACAGCCGGCGTGATGTTGAATACATCACCCAAGTACCAATTCAACCCAGCCTTGAGTAGGTACCGGGTAGTCTTGTGAAGTAGAGACAGCCGGCGTGATGTTGAATACATCACCCAAGTACCAATTCAACCCAGCCTTGAACGGGTACCGGGTAGACTTGTGAAGTAGAGACAGCCGGCGTGATGTTGAATACATCACCCAAGTACCAATTCAACCCAGCCTTGAGTAGGTACCGGGTAGACTTGTGAAGTAGAGACAGCCGGCGTGTTGTTGAATACATCACCCAAGTACCAATTCAACCCAGCCTTGAACGGGTACCGGGTAGTCTTGTGGAGTAGAGACAGCCGGCGTGTTGTTGAATACATCACCCAAGTACCAATTCAACCCAGCCTTGAGTAGGTACCGGGTAGTCTTGTGAAGTAGAGACAGCCGGCGTGTTGTTGAATACATCACTCAAGTACCAATTCAACCCAGCCTTGAACGGGTACCGGGTAGACTTGTGAAGTAGAGACAGCCGGCGTGATGTTGAATACATCACCCAAGTACCAATTCAACCCAGCCTTGAACGGGTACCGGGTAGACTTGTGAAGTAGAGACAGCCGGCGTGTTGTTGAATACATCACTCAAGTACCAATTCAACCCAGCCTTGAGTAGGTACCGGGTAGTCTTGTGAAGTAGAGACAGCCGGCGTGATGTTGAATACATCACTCAAGTACCAATTCAACCCAGCCTTGAACGGGTACCGGGTAGACTTGTGAAGTAGAGACAGCCGGCGTGTTGTTGAATACATCACCCAAGTACCAATTCAACCCAGCCTTGAACGGGTACCGGGTAGTCTTGTGAAGTAGAGACAGCCGGTGTGTTGTTGAATACATCACCCAAGTACCAATTGGTCTATAAAATATAGCTCTAGCCCTATATGCCCAGTACGTCGGAAGCGTGGAAAAGTGTCCTTTGCTTACTTACTTTACCTGCATATGCATATTAGAGTATGCTGCATCATGTCATTATTATGCGAATACAAGCAAAGATACAGTATTCCCTTATCATACCATGAGTATGAAATAGTAATCTCCAGTATATAATCTGGCTCCATATTTTACACCAGTAGCATTAAGAATGTGTAATAATTTTGACTTTGAACTAGTTCAGGGGCGACAGCGAAAGTGGAATTTGTGTGAGAGACAGCAACAACTTTCTGTAATGGCAAAGCATCAAAAGCAAACTGATCTGCAGAATTTCAGGATGCGTCCAATAGATCGCCATTTTCTTTGTCTTATATACTATTGGTCCTGGGCTGATGTTGATCACTTCACGCACAGCTGCCCATCGGTCGATACAAATATTAGACTACCAGCACCATATACCCATGATATCAAGGTATAGCAACTGATTCTTGCTGTCTCACCTGTATATGGTGGTCGGGAACAAGCCCATACAGTGGTGAAGCTTTGGCTATAGTTCAGTGTGTTTGTGTTGCGAGGTACAAAAAGGTTGGTGTTGTGAGGTACAGAAAGGTTGGTGTTGTGAGCTACAGAAAGGTTGGTGTTGTGAGGTACAGAAAGGTTGGTGTTGCGATGTAGAGAAAGGTTGGTGTTGTGATGTAGAGAAAGGTTGGTGTTGTGATGTACAGAAAGGTTGGTGTTGTGAGGTACAGAAAGGTTGGTGTTGCGATGTAGAAAAAGGTTGGTGTTGTGAGGTACAGAAAAGATTGGTGTTGTAAGTTAAAGAAAGGTTGGTGTTGTGAGGTACAGAAAAGATTGGTGTTGTAAGTTAAAGAAAGGTTGGTGTTGTGAGGTACAGAAAAGATTGGTGTTGTGAGGTACAGAAAAGATTGGTGTTGTGAGGTACAGAAAAGATTGGTGTTGTGAGGTACAGAAAAGATTGGTGTTGTGAGGTACACAAAAGATTGGTGTTGTGAGGTACAGAAAAGATTGGTGTTGTGAGGTACAGAAAAGATTGGTGTTGTGAGGTACAGAAAGGTTGTTGTTGTGAGGTACAGAAAAGATTGGTGTTGTAAGTTAAAGAAAGGTTGGTGTTGTGGGGTACAGAAAAGATTGGTGTTGTGAGGTACAGAAAAGATTGGTGTTGTGAGGTACAGAAAAGATTGGTGTTGTAAGTTAAAGAAAGGTTGGTGTTGTGAGGTACAGAAAGGTTGTTGTTGTGAGGTACAGAAAGGTTGTTGTTGTGAGGTACAGAAAAGATTGGTGTTGTAAGTTAAAGAAAGGTTGGTGTTGTGAGGTACAGAAAAGATTGGTGTTGTGAGGTACAGAAAAGATTGGTGTTGTGAGGTACAGAAAAGATTGGTGTTGTAAGTTAAAGAAAGGTTGGTGTTGTGAGGTACAGAAAAGATTGGTGTTGTGAGGTACAGAAAGGTTGTTGTTGTGAGGTACAGAAAGGTTGGTGTTGTGAGGTACAAAAAGGTTGTTGTTGTGAGGTACAGAAAGGTTGTTGTTGTGAGGTACAGAAAGGTTGTTGTTGTGAGGTATAGAAAGGTTGTTGTTGTGAGGTACAGAAAGGTTGTTGTTGTGAGGTACAGAAAGGTTGTTGTTGTGAGGTACAGAAAGGTTGTTGTTGTGAGGTACAGAAAGGTTGTTGTTGTGAGGTACAGAAAGGTTGTTGTTGTGAGGTACAGAAAGGTTGTTGTTGTGAGGTACAGAAAGGTTGTTGTTGTGAGGTACAGAAAGGTTGTTGTTGTGAGGTACAGAAAGGTTGTTGTTGTGAGGTACAGAAAGGTTGGTGTTGTGAGGTACAAAAAGGTTGTTGTTGTGAGGTACAGAAAAGTTGGTGTTGTGAGGTACAGAAAAGATTGGTGTTGTGAGGTACAGAAATGTTGGTGTTGTGAGGTACAGAAAAGTTGGTGTTGTGAGGTACAGAAAGTTTGGTGTTGTGAGGTACAGAAAGGATGGTGTTGCATTGTTAGACTTTTATTGCTAACACATACATCTGAATGACATTTAAATAACATGTGTTGGGGGCTGCGTGGTCTCAATGCATGGTGTTTGCCTTGAATGCTGGAGGTCCCGTGTTCAAGCCCTGGTGAAGGCTGGAATTTTTTTCATGTGGACTTCTAGTTATTTCCCCTGGTATTTGGGTAGTAAGATCGGACATCCGTGTGTTTTGTTGCACACATTTAAAAAAAATCCCTTGGCAGTTGGAAATCGAAAAGAGTAGCCTAACGGCGCTGCCCAGGCAAAATTGTGGAGTTGGAAATCAACCCAAAGTGCCATGGAGTTTGTGCACTGTGCTGAGATTCTTCAGCCTCAGACTTGGGTTAGAAGTAGAATCAAGCACTTATGAATACTACCCTTGTGCCATGATGTTGATCCGTATATAAACCTAAACGTGTGAGCTTGTAATGTTTGAATAAAGACAAGAGTCTATTTATTGTCTTCCTTCGGAGTCAGAGTGCAATCTGCCAGTTAGTGAGAAACCAACAGCCTGCATAAAAATACGCCAGGCTTTTTAAAATGGATTTGCATGCAAAACTCAAGTTTTGAAAGAAGACTAAATTCCAGAAGTGGACACACAACCAGAACTCTCCACCGGAGTTTACAGCCGGTGAATGCGAAGAAAAAGAAGAGAGAGTTTGTTGTCATAGATCACATTGATCATCATCCTGTACTGCCATTAGACATAACACAATCCATTCATGAGATCTGATGGAATCCACCCCAGCACCTTTCACTTCTCTAAACAGTCTTCGTTTTCTGTTTTCTCTTGGATGTCCTAATTCTCTCCATCCATCCGCTGCCCATTTCCTACTTGTTTAGTGAGTCTCTGCTTATTTCTTTTCAAACTGTGCTAACCCTTTTTTTGTCATTGATATTGTCGTAGATGGGCGCTCATATTCTTGAATTAATGTTACCAGTTTGCCTTTATGAATAAATGTAGAATTATGTACATGAATAAATCCCCCGATAAGCCTTTAGTGCATGTTTTAAATGAAAATTAATATAAGACCCGGTCTTATTTTTGGGAAAATGTGGTATACACATGTCAAATTATAAATGTAAACAGTAAACAACAGAAAATGAAAAACATGACTAAGAACAAAAAATGTAATAATGAGTCTTTAATTTTAAACTCAGTATTCACAGCACAGTATTACAAATTTATTTACATAAAATTTGCACCCCCCCCCCCCCCCACACACACACAGAATGATTTGTAATAAATACAGCAAACAACCACTCAAACATAAATTCATCATTAAAAAAAACAAGAGCAGTGTCAGCATAATGCACTGACCGCTAAACCCTATAACTGTGATAAAGAAACATTCAAGAACTTGGTGACAACTGGCAAGTTGGATGGGAAGAAAGCAAAGGGAAAGACATGTCATAAATAGCTGGTTGGCCTGGCCATATGGATGGTGACAGGACAAGTAAACTGACCTAATATATAAATTTATTGATCAAGTGGGACAGGAAAACATGACTGCCTATCACAGCAGAGCACATGATGATGATAATGACTGAGTTCAAATCCCAGGGAAGCAGGATTTGTACAGGATGTACAGCACCGGGATTGTCTTGGTTTTCTGTCTGGATGATGATGATGATGATGCCAGGGGTAGAGATTGATGTGCTTGCTTTTCAAGAAAGTGCTTTGGGTGTGTAACCGTAACAGAGCAAATAAATTCCACTGTTTAATCAACCTTTTCAGTTACATTCCACCGTTTATTCAAGCCTCTAAAAGTTACACTGCACTGTTTAATCAAACCTTTTCACTCAGCACATATAGTTTTAAAAGGACTTTTGAGGGGAGAGGGTTTTTCCTAAAAAGACAAAAAGGTCAATCCAGCATGAAATGGGTATCAGATAAGTCCTGGGAAGTAAAGGCGGCTGGCATAATGTTGACTACATCACCCACCAAATGCTCATTGGTCTATAAATATAGGTCTAGCACTATGTATACCTAATGGTGCGATAAAGGGTCCTTTCATTTATTTTGTCTTTCCTAAACTTTGAATGGTGCGATAAAGGGTCCTTTCATTTATTTTGTCTTTCCTAAACTTTGAATGGTGTGATAAAGGGTCCTTTCATTTATTTTGTCTTTCCTAAACTTTGAATGGTGTGATAGAGGGTCCTTTCATTTATTTTGTCTTTCCTAAACTTTGAATGGTGCGATAAAGGGTCCTTTCATTTATTTTGTCTTTCCTAAACTTTGAATGGTGTGATAGAGGGTCCTTTCATTTATTTTGTCTTTCCTAAACTTTGAATGGTGCGATAGAGGGTCCTTTCATTTATTTTGTCTTTCCTAAACTTTGAATGGTGTGATAGAGGGTCCTTTCATTTATTTTGTCTTTCCTAAACTTTGAATGGTGTGATAGAGGGTCCTTTCATTTATTTTGTCTTTCCTAAACTTCATTTAAACTTTGAATGGTGTGATAGATTTTTTGTCTTTCCTAAACTTTGAATGGTGCGATAAAGGGTCCTTTTATTTTGTCTTTCCTAAACTTTGAATGGTGTGATAGAGGGTCCTTTCATTTATTTTGTCTTTCCTAAACTTTGAATGGTGCGATAGAGGGTCCTTTCATTTATTTTGTCTTTCCTAAAATTTGAATGGTGTGATAGAGGGTCCTTTCATTTATTTTGTCTTTCCTGAACTTTGAATGATGCGATAGAGGATCCTTTCATTTATTTTGTCTTTCCTAAACTTTGAATGGTGTGATAAAGGGTCCTTTTATTTATTTTGTCTTTCCTAAAATTTGAATGGTGTGATAAAGGGTCCTTTCATCGAATGTCTTTCCTAAACTTTGAATGGTGCGATAAAGGGTTATTTCATCTAATTAGTTTTTCCTAAACTTTGAATGGTGCGATAAAGGGTCATTTCATTTAATTTATCTTTTCTTAACTTTGACTGTTCAAGGTCTAAGCAACAACTTTCCATGTGTCACAACATATGCCAGTTTGCCTCTTTCAATACGTGGCCCCAATAAACAAAAATTACATGCCTGATTTGTTTTTGTGCCTGGCCTCGTTTAAAGCATTACAACTTCCTGTGCGGGTTCAGAGGGGGGGGTAGAAAGTCGGTCTAGGAATGTTTTCTTTAGAGTACATCTGCATGAGAGGCAAGGAGCCAAAAGTGAGCAGACCATTAAGGCGGATTTGTTAAATATATGTGCAAACAAAACTCAAGATCTGGAACAAGACCAAAGTCTAGAACTTTCCACCAGAGTTTACAGCGGATCAAGGCTAACAATAAGGACAACTCATTCTGAATGTCCAAGGAAATTTCCACATATCTTCTGTAACATTTCTGAAGGTATAGCTACCACTAAGCTATTTTATCCCCATATCATCCCACACGTGTCATCATCATCATCATGTAGCAGGTCCTTTGCAGAACGTAGCTCTTATCACGGACTGCCTGAAACTCAGTCTCTCGCCAGCTCTCCCGCCTCATGCACTTTCCAACTCAAGGAGTCACTTATATCCTATGCCCATCTTCCTGTTGGTCGGCCCCTGACCCTCCTTCCTGGTACCATGCCTTCTGCTATAATTTTTTCCCAATCCGTCGTGGCGCTTGATATGACCAAAATATTTCAGCTTTCGAGAAAGGATGCTGTCTATTGGTCAATCTTCCTTGATGTTCAGATCTTTCAAGATGTCAGTATTTCTCCTCTTTTCGTCCAAGATATTCTGAGAATCTTTATAGCATTTCAGCTCAAAAGCCCCTATTCTCTTTCTTAAGAACTGACCACACATGTATACATAGAAATTTCCTCCAAATGTAATAGCGTTAAAAGGCAATAATACATTTTACTAGGCTACAAGAGGATTCTTTTTGTTGCCCAGTCTCTATATTTGTAACTATCTAAAAAGAAACACAGTTTTATCAAGTTCTTTCGTTGAAGTTTCCCTCAATTAAAGACAATAGAAAAAAGATCTTTCCTTTTAAAAAATTTCCCCCATTATAAACAAAATTAATAAATTTTTTTTTTTAAATTATCCGTTTCTTCACCACAAAAACCAATGCGATCAAGTTTCTTACAATCACTGAAGCCAGGTCTCTCCAGGAAATCAAGTCTACAGACAAAATTTTCTCCGGCAACTTGATCTCTTTGGCAAGGCCAGCAGTCTGACCCCACATGTTAGTGATGAGAAATGCATACAATATAGCCAACAGGTGAACCCAACATATTTTCATAACACAATGTCCAGATTTAGTCTTGTTAAAAAGCCAAACGTTGTACTTTATTTGCTCACGGAATGCAAAATGGCACATCAAGTGAAAAATTTCCAGTAAACTACTCCACCAAGAATGGCCAGTTCTATCAAAATTATCACAAGCAAAATGAGTTTGTTGCTCATCATCCTGTTGAGTAATTAAAAAAAAAATAATAGAAAAAATTACAACGTACATTGACATGGAATCTGCACACATTAAAAAACAATCCATTTAGTAATATACAACCATCTCACACCTCTTTTGTTCTGAAAAAAATATTGGATGTCCAGTTACAGTAAGGATGTGATATCTGTTTCAATTACAGTGAATTTGTGTCCAGTGTAAAATTAAAAGCAATCTGCACACACACACGCAAATAAAATTTATTTAGTACAATGTAAACCACCTCTTTCGTTCTAAAAAGAATACTGTTGTCCAATTTCAGTAGAAATATGTCATTTAGTCCTATTACAGTAAAGATATGGGAAATTGGATTAGGAAATTAACATTAGATGCAGTAAAGCAAACTAAGTATTGGGACAGCTAGCCCACCTCTTACAGCATAAGACAATCCCAATCAGCACAAAGAGACATCTTATTCAAAGCATATTTATTCCAACTCTGTGCTACCAGTGCCAGACATGGTCACTCACAACAAACCATAAAAGAAAATTAGTAACCATGGAAATGAGATGTCTGAGAAGGGCTGTGGGAGTGACCATAAGAGATAAGATCAGGAATGAGATCATAAAAGAAAAAGTCGGCACAGAACCAATTCTAAATTACATACGAAGACAGCAAGTGAAATGGTTTGCCCACTTAGAGAGAATGCCTTGTGACACCATACCATACAAAGCATACATGGAAAGAGAAGAAGGACATAGAGCACGAGGTAGACCAAGAACAAGATGGAAAGATAACATCAGAGAAACTCTACAACAGCACGATGTGCCTATGGTCGAGGCGGCCAGAACCTTATATCTCTCCTCTACACCCACAGCGGTAAAAGAGGAAGTGAAGAAGAAGAAGAAGAAGAACAGTAAAGATGTAATATCTGGTCCTATTATAACAAATATGTGATATTTGGTCCAATTACAGTTAAGATGTGATATTTAGTCTGGTTACAGCAAATATGTGAGAAAATGTGACATTTGGTCCAGTAGGTAGCAAACCTGTGATTTTTTTTAATCCAATGATAACAAAGATGTGGTATTCTGTCTAAAAGAGTAATTTACACAAAGACAATCAATGAATGCCTATTTTCTATGCAATTTCCTGGATTTAAAACAATAATTTTTTTTAAGTTGACGTCTGCTTACCTTCTAGCCATTCCCTTGAGTATAAGACGGCTTTTCCCAAGGTTGGCATCTGTCTCTACCAACTGTAAATGAAAATAATTGGACTGAGTAGAGAACTATAACAGACAGTTTTCATCTAAACAAACCAAAGTTAGAACAAAATATGAAGTGTCAAAAAACAAGAAAACAAATTATTATATCAGCTTAGTAATTATTAGTGATACTGACTAGGATTTTTAAAAATATAGAATTATACAAGAATTTACTGAACAAATGAACAAACTTTATTTTCAAAAGGTCACAAATTGGGCGCGCAGACATGTCTTACGTTCGGCCCTTCCAAACAGCTATTTTTCATACAGCAGTTGTATTTTATCAATACAGCATGTTGTGTTCAAATACCAGTATGAATAATGTGAATCTATCAAAAATACAAAAACGTGGATGCTAAAATGCATGCATACAAACATACCCACAGAAACATATCCACTCATACACTCCCTCACACACACATATGCTAATACACATACATAATACATACATACACACACTCACCCATTGACACTCACGTGCAAACACACACACAGACAAAAACTGAAATTTTTCAAGCCAGGTGTAAAAAACTGATTTTTTACAATGCAGGGGGACATGAGGTGGGCTCAATGCAACATCAAGGAAAAGGATGAGTGAAATAAATATGACCTGCTATTTGTATATCTAAAGAAGATGTTTTCACTATTTGTATATCTCAAGAAGATGTTTTCACTATTTGTATATCTCAAGAAGATGTTTTCACTATTTGTATATCTCAAGAAGATGTTTTCACTATTTGTATATCTCAAGAAGATGTTTTCACTATTTGAGGCACATTGGGCATATGCTGCCAGCCCTATAATTTTACAGACAAATCAATGCTTAATGGGCTGCACAGTCTTTTTCTACTTCAATTTCTTCAGTGTTCACCGGTTATAAACTCCGGCAGAAAGTTCTAGTTGTTCGACCACTTCTTGACCTTAGTCTTGTTCCAGAACTTGACCTTTGCATCTGCTTCACATATCTGGCTTATTTGTATGGTTCCTTACCTCTCAGGCAAATGCATTCTGATTTTGAAGGAAACCCCTAATTAGTTGGCTCTTATGACATGCTTGTTAGGGAGGCAGTGGGTCTATTCTCCCCCTCTTCCTGCTCCCAAGGGGGAGGTGGCATGGTGAATACAGTCTGACAATTAAATAGTGAGACTGACTGTATTATGGCCAAGATGAAAACACCACCCATGAAGCAAAGCAAGTAATCCAAACTGGTACCATTCATCTCTGATCTGGCAAAACTGTTATGCCACCTGGTCAGCAGATGACAAGTTAGCCGCCATTTTGTTTAGCTAGAGAAAGTTGTGTTGTTACCCCTGCAGCATGCAGCCACGGATAAACATTAATCAATTCTGTTTCAAACTGAGGACAAGTGCTCCTGAGACAGGCCCTGGAACCCACACAGGGAGTTAGGTTTACAAGCAGATTTACTTGACTGTTTAACCAATATTTACCAGACTGTTTAACCTAGATATGTTAAAAAACTGTTCATGTTTAGCAGACTAATGTTTAACTTAGGTTTATAAACAGACTTACTCTGTCTCTAGCTCTCAATAATGTTTCTCTTTGTTCTCCGAGCTCGTCAATAATCTCCACCCCAATCTGGTCTGTCTCCGCTGCAATCTGGTGTGACCTTAATATACTCTCTGAGGCTCGCTGCAGTGACTGGTGTCCTTGAAGCAACTTTGCTCGGTTCGATGAGTCCAGTCGCTGCAATGATAAGTAAAAAAGATGAATTACTTCTTACCCAATCCAAACAGCAATTATTAGCAGTTGGATACTTACATAACTGTGATAAACAAGGGCAAACTATCACATCACTTTCCCATAAGAATTTTTAAACAAGAATGAAAGAAGCAGATATCACAGTATACATAGGACAGTGTGGCAGGGCTTTTTAACTAAGTTTACTCAGGGGCCAGACATTTTTTAATGGATGAAGTCACGGGTCTGAGGCTAGAGCTCCCAGCACAGAAAGATCATGAATACAATACAAATGCCAATGATCTACGGGCCACTTGCTAGGCCAGATGAATAGCCTTACAGTAAGGCATGACTTTAGAATGCTTTGACATTCCTACTTGGGTTCTGGGGGCCCTAATTTGAGCAGAAGAGAACAGACCCAGTGCCCAGTGTTACCACTTTGGATGTTTTACATCCAGTTTTAGATGTTTTTTCTTGCATTAAGATGGCATTTTTGACGTTTAGATGGTAGATGTCTTTCTAGATGTTTTTATTTGGAGTGAATTTATCAAATTTAACCTAAGAAACAGGATAAAATTTGACCTCTTAAATGCTATCTTGACAATAAAATTCGGCCTGATAAGAGTAGGAAAAAGCTGTTCCGCTTATCAGCTCCCTGATTGTGTATTAAAAGAAATTGGAACAGCTAAAGCATACCAGAGTCATTTTGGAACTGAAGCTTCAACTTCATCATCAAGCTAAGTTTATCCTGTGGATCTTGTAAGGCAAACTTTAGTAAAGATGATGAAATCATTCTATACGGTAAGTCATATCAACTGCTGTGTAATTTGTGACTCTATTTGGATGTTTGTTCCACGCAAATTTAGATGTTTTTAGATTTTTTGGACTCCATTTTGGATGTTTTTTGTCAAAGAAAAGTGGCAATAGTGGCAGTGCTCCTCAACAAGCGTGTCATAAAAAGTGAACTTGATGAAACTGGATATTTCTGGCAGAATGACACGGATATCACAACATTACCTGGTACTCATTTTAGGCTAGCCTGAACTGGGAGCCAATCTGAATTTTGAAATTTATCTGCTTCGATGTGGATTGGATCCCTAGTCCTTCAGGGGACAGGTCAGTGTCTAGCAACCATGCCACTGCAGCTCCCTGTTCGTCGGCAGGACTTTTTTTTTTTAAATCCCTAGACTGTACTCATAGAAAGTGCCAGGGGGGGCAGTAAAAATACATTATGGATGAAGAATATTTAAAAAAATGGTTGAGTTGTGGCAATGTGCTATTTATATATGTAAAACTCAATCAACAGACTGCACAATTCATTGCCTCAGTGACATGTCACTTTAAAATGTCATCAGGGGCATGCTACAGAATCAGAGTGACATGAAAACATGAATCTTAATGACAAGACATGCTTTTAAAATACTCAGACAATTGTGAAAATAAAAAGAAATTAAATCTAGTAGTAAACTTAGAATGTGTAAATCAGTGTTGAAGTATATAAGTTGAGTCTGGGTAAGTAGAAGTCGCAGGGATCTAAGAAAATGCTTCCACTTATCACGATTTCTACTTATCCAAACATCACACACAAAAAAGACAATTGCCAGGACTAAGCTGGTCATGTCGACGTAACTGAAATTGGACTTATCCGAGCTTGACTTAAGTGGACTTGACTGTATCAGAAATAATCATTAACTGGTGTATATATATAGAATACAATAACTAAATAGTATGGCAGAATCGTTAATGAAGAGATTGTAGAGAGAGCAGGACAAATAAGATTCTGGCACAGTTTTAGAATCTCCTTTCTCAGGAACACACAGGGTAAATGACAATGAGGGGGAAACCTTAGAAACACATGGAGAAGAATCAAATACAAAGATAAGTAATACTGAGGTGATTTAGGAGGAGATGAAGGAGATTTCCCCTGGTTGAGATTCGGATGCTAAGGTTAAGAATGCTGAAGTTCAGGATACAGAGATACTATGGTTAAGAATGCTGAAGTTCAGGATACAGAGATGCTAAGGTTAAGAATGCTGAAGTTCAGGATACAGAGATACTAAGGTTAAGAATGCTGAAGTTCAGGATACAGAGATGCTAAGGTTAAGAATGCTGAAGTTCAGGATACAGAGATACTAAGGTTAAGAATGCTGAAGTTCAGGATACAGAGATGCTAAGGTTGAGAATGCTGAAGTTCAGAGCAGGAGATACTAAGGTAAGATGCTGAAGTTCAGGATACAGAGATCTAAGGTTTGCTGAAGTTCAGGATACAGAGATAAAAGGTTAAGAATGCTGAAGTTCAGGATACCCTTAGATACTAAGGTTAAGAATCTGAATACAGGATACAGAGATAATAAGGTTAAGAATGCTGAAGTTCAGGATACAGAGATACTAAGGTTAAGAATGCTGAGGTTCAGGATACAGAGATACTAAGGTTAAGAATGCTGAAGTTCAGGATACAGAGATACTAATGTTAAGAATGCTGAAGTTCAGGATACAGAGATGATAAGGTTAAGAATGCTGAATTTCAGGATACAGAGATGCTGCACCAGAACCAAGGCTCATACAGGTCAAGACCTTTCCATGGCCATCCTAGAAACAGATTTCAAAAGGGAAGGCGGTGGGGTCTGGCCAACATAGATAAGACTGATATTCCCTTCGAAGTCGCAGTCTGCCTGAGAGGTGAGGGATCAACAGCCTGCACATAAGTCGGGTCTGTAAAACGAATGTGGATGCAAAACTCAAGTACTCCTTCTTCTTCTTTCGTTTGCTTGAAAAAAAAAAAACATCCTTAAGCAAGACCAAAGTCTAGAAGTGGATGAACAACCAGGTTTTTCTGCTGGAGTTTAAAGCCATGAACATGAAGAAAAAGGTTGAAGTTTCATGATCTAATAAAGGAATAAGGGTAGAAAAAAACAAATGAATCTGGGTGAACCTAAGAAAGATGCAGAATAACTTATTGATGAGAAGGGGTATAGGTTACTAATGTATTTCTTGTATTCAAAAAGAGTGAGAAGATTAGAGAAATGTCTGGACAAATATCTGTATTGACTGCAGTAAGACAAAGGAAGTGGAGATATACTGGGCACACTCTGAGATGAAATGAGCAAAGAATTACAAAACAAGCACTGAAATGGGAAACAGTCTAAGAAAAAGAGGACACCCAGGCCAGAAGAAACACCAAGAACACTATTATGAGAGGCTAAAATGCTGGGCTCAACTCAATGTCAGAAATCAAGAGAGTGGCATGCAACAGAGCAGAGTGGAGGAATCGAAAGTATGTGCTATGTGAGGATTAACGGCACATAAAGTATGATGATTCCTTGTATGGCTAGTATCCAGGAGAAACAGGCCAAAGTCAAACATCCACCACACAAGCCACCTTCTCTATATTCCCTTAACATTCTTACTTAAGCGTTGCGAACGCACTTCACAATGCCAGGGTGCCGGGTTCGATCCCAGCTGCGGGCCTTGCGCTGGTTACAACAGTGATATCGAGAAGCTAACCATCCAGAAAGAAATGGCAAACTACTGGACGTCAATTAGCCTAGAAAAACCAAAACAGCCCCCAAAAAAATGCTGGGGTTGGTTCTTCAATGTTCTGTAAAGGATACGCAACTAACTAACTCTTACTTACTTCCTCTCTGTCAAAACCATAATTATCAGTGCCACTGAAGCCTGAGTCAGTTCCCCGTTTCTGCAGACAAAAAAAATGTGTTGTCAGATAAATAATATAAAATACATTAATACAGGTACACTTGGACCTCTAAGATGAATGCTGAAGAGAGAAGCCCCATGTGCTGCACTGGATTCCATCCATATTGAAACCACTGCATTGTTGCCGTAGAATCCCATGTGATGTATAATAGAGAATAATCAGGGTTAATCATCTTCATTTTTCTTCTTCGTCAGATATTTTTAAGTGATTCTATCTGATTACAACAGAACTGAGATATTTGAATCTTTCAGCTGAAACATCAACTTTTTTTTTCAGGCATTTGCTGACAAGGTTCGCCTTCCTGTCAGTCTCAAGGAACAATGCACAGTTTCACTGTTGTGATGTGGTTTTCATCAACTCTTCTTCTACAGGTGCTGCCCTCCATAAAGTCTGTCTATGTATGTTGGTCTTTGTCAGGGAAAAGCAGCCGAAGAAAATGAACTTTCCATACTACGCTTTTTCTTCTTAGTATCCACTGGCTCTAAACTGCAGCGGAAAGTTCTGGTTGTTCATCCACTTCTGGACATTGGTCTTGTTCCAGAACTTGAGTGTTTGTGTGCCTCTCCTCTCAGGCAGATGCACTCCCACTTGGAAGGAAATACCCCTAATATGCCAAACTTTATGACATGCTTTTTAGGGGGGTAGTGAGTCTATTCTTTTTTCTTCCACAACGGGGCCCTGGTACACACACAGGGAATTCCACACTGTAAAAGGAGGGTTGCATAAATGCAGAGTCAATACAGAATACTCTGCTACTGGGCTCACTCAGCTACCTACATCAGGCATGTCAAATACGCAGCCCTTTGCACGCACACCTGTGGCCCGCAATAAAAAAAAAATATGATGCAATAATTGTTATTCAATGACACAATTAGTTTGTGGCCCTCATGACAACACAAATGTGACCCAAATGACCTTCAGGGGACAGTCAGTTTGACATGCCTGATTTACATAATAAAATTGCAATTTTACATAGGTCAGGGTTCAATCTCTAGCAGTGGCAGAATAAATATAAACATAAAAAATAATAACAGACAAGTGAAAGAATAAACACCGGAAGTGAAAGTATAAACTTACTAAACTCCTGGCCAACTGCTCAATGTCGCTGCGATGATGACGTAACCTTCCCAGCATCTGGGTCCGATAGTTGACAGGAGCCAGTTTTGCTTCACTTTCAAGTTCTTGCAACTGTTTGTAAACAACAGTTTAATTTCATTTGTAAGATAAAAACTGTAACAGTTTTAACATTGAAAGTGGTTTCAGCTTTAACAAACAGCTAAAGAGAAAATAATAAAAGCAACATTTACTTATTACTTTTTTGTTGGTGTTTTCTGTGTAAGCAGATGTCTGTAAATGTGTTTCTATGTAGTTTTTTTTAACGTTTTTTTTTTTTTTTTTTTGTTGTTGAAGTTCTTCTGTATGAACACACATATAGGAAAATTGGACATATGTTATGAAATGAGGTAAGTAGCAATGTTGTTGTTGTTTTGTTTTTTCAAATTATTTTTTTTTTAGAATGTTAATAATAACTTGGACAAAAAATAAAACAAAATATTAACAACTGTAGATTTTAAAGATCAGTCATTTGAGCTGGAAAAAACAAACATTTTTCTTAAGTGTATGTGACATATCAGCAGAAGATGACAAATACAGAAATTAGCTTTTAGTGTCTAAAATACTAGGCAAGAGGATGTTTTTCTTGAGGGTTT
Organism: Candidula unifasciata; assembly: GCA_905116865.2. Lineage (NCBI taxonomy): Eukaryota > Metazoa > Mollusca > Gastropoda > Stylommatophora > Geomitridae > Candidula > Candidula unifasciata. The sequence goes on along the minus strand of CAJHNH020002471.1, from coordinate 9,970 downwards.
ATTCACATGTGTGGAACAAAGGTGTGCCTAATGCGTGTGTGTGTGTGCGAATGTCCAGGTTAGTCTGTTTGTAACTGTGCTAATTATACCAAAGTTCAAAGCCCTGTTCGCATTTTTAATTTAAGCAGAAGATTACAAACAAAGATGGAAGAAAGAAAACTACTTACAATGATATTTCCATCTTCCAATTTCCTCTCAACTTTTCTAATGGCATTTTTTCTCTCTTCTGAGGAAACAAAAGAAACGCAGCTGAGTGTGTGAGGTTTTATCAGCCACACTACAGTTTATACACTACGCATGAATAATTTGATCTGGTTTGTAAAAGATCAAATTAACTGCATAAATAGTGTACCTTGCATGCATCACGGTATCCTCAGAAGGAGCAACATACAAATAGTGCTACCTTCACAATAAACAGTTAAGTAAACAGCACTTGGGACATTCTCGCCTTTGACAGCCAGCGAAGAGCTCCAATTTTGATGTAACCAGCAACAGTTTGATTATATGTCTTATCTTGCCCTTCCTCTGAGTGGAGAGTCCATAAAGATTTATTTGCACTTCTGCAGTGTGTACTCGCTTCTAAAGGGCCTTGACCAAACCAAGCTTGTCATGAATTAATTCAGTACCCAGTGGGTGCAGCAGCAGGCAAACTGTCTGCCAGTTCATTTCCCAATACACCTGTACATTACATAGCATAGGCCCCACTGTAATTATGCCAGAGCCACACACAGAATCTTCTTGTGATGCCTGATCTGGGGCAGAGATCCGCTACATAAGTATATGGTAACTCTCCAGTCCTCTGTTATTTGATAAGGTTATTTGTTTATTGACTGTTTACATTTACATATTTGTCTACCTCTGCCTCTCTTGTCTAATGTGTTCTACTGAGAGAAACATTCCTGTCTTGTCTAAAGTTCTCTTCTGAGAGAAACATTTCTCTCTTGTCTTATGTGTTCTACTGAGAGAAACATTCTTCTCTTGTCTAATGTGTTCTACTAAGAGAAACATTCCTCTCTTATTTAATGTGTTCTACTGAGAGAAACATTCCAGTCTTGTCTAAAGTGCTCTTCTGAGAGAAACATTTCTCTCTTGTCTAAAGTGTTCTACTGAGAGAAACATTTCTCTCTTGTCTAAAGTGTTCTACTGAGAGAAACATTTCTCTCTTGTCTAAAGTGTTCTACTGAGAGAAACATTTCTCTCTTGTCTAAAGTGTTCTACTGAGAGAAACATTCCTGTCTTGTCTAATGTGTTCTACTGAGAAAAACATTCCAGTCTTGTCTAAAGTGCTCTTCTGAGAGAAACATTTCTCTCTTGTCTAAAGTGTTCTACTGAGAGAAACATTCCTCTCTTCCACCCAGAATTTCAAAACATGCGTAATTATTAATGAAGTTAAAGTTAGTTGTGTCCCCTTACAGGACGCTGCAGAACCAACCCCTAAAATCTTTAAGTGTGATTTTACTGTGCAAATTTTACATTCAGTAGTTTGTCACTGTTTTCTGGAAGGTCAGCTCTCGGTATCACTGTTGAAACCAACGTCAGACAAACCGTCTGCAGCTGTGATCGAACCTGGCATTAGGAAGCGTGTTCGCAACACCTCAGCCACAGACGCCAACTTAATTAGATTATTATTAAAAAATAAAAAAATAAAAATAATGTATAAAAAAATATAACTTCACACTTTTTGTTCTCAGTTACATAACTTGTGATTTCCTACAATTAAATACTACACATAAAGTCGAGACTCATTCACACTAACTTATAAAAAATCAAACACTGCTCACCGTTGAGTTAAACATTAGAAACGTAATATAAAGCTAACAAAAATATTTTCTGTAACTTTAACACGTGTATATATATAAAATTTGGCTCTCCTCCGAACGGCATCATAATATTATGGCGGCCAAAAAATATCCAAAAATATCTGAACGGGGCTCAGGCATATCTAAAATACGGACCTTCTGGCAAGGAACAAATCGCGGCAAAACTAAGATTACTTGACAATATCAACATTGCACACGGTAGTAGCAGACGATAAATACCGACCGTTGACAATTTCGAGCGTTTCTGCAGATGATACTAGCAGACGATATTAGTGACCGTTGACTATTTCGAGACATTACAGACGATGAAAGCGATATGGAGGGTAGACCACGCGCTCCCACACAGATTAGTAATACTGTTCATCTGATTGAGGAGTTAGCAGCGGTAGATGTCAGACCTGCCGACCTGTATCCTCACCCTTTTTTGGCATGCGCAAAACGCAATTAAACTTACCGCAGAGCGTATCCCCCAGGCCGCTACGCGCGGCGCGGATGGGGGGCTAAACTAGGTGCCTGGGACTCATGAGCAAATTAGTTGGAGGAAGTTGCAGGAGATGCGGTAGCTGCTGCTCGTGAGCCCCAGCCATCTAGTTTAGCCCCCATCCACGCCGCGCGTAGCGGCGCGGGTGATACAGTCGGCGGTGAGGCACAGTCATAGAAACAGGTCTGCAAGTAACATATCGCTGAGACCCTGTTAGAGCATTTGTTTCGTTATACGGAGCCGGCATATTTTTAATAGAACTGAGCCCCATTGGGATTTTTTTGGATATTTTATGGCCGCCATAATATTAAGATGCCGTTCAGAGGAGAGCCTAACATTTATTATAATAAACAAGGAAATCTGAATGGGGCAACAATTAAAATTGTATCATAACTTTAGCTTTAAACTTAGTCTGAACTGAAACAAGTTTACCAGTTTACTCCTACTAAATTTATTTTTCCAATGAGTTAAGTTGAACTGATTCATCGCGCTCCCCAGACTGTGGTACCAATTTCTACTCCGAATAGTAATAGTTAGTACACAATGGTAACTAAGATTGCAGACCGATTCGTCAGAGAAAAAGAGTTTGAACTTTGTTTGTAATTGTAACCCCCCCCCCCCCCCCCCCCAAAAAAAAACCCCCAGATTTCCCCGCAGCGTAAAAAAAAAAAACCAGATCTGGGGGACACAACCAAGCATTGGCAGCCCTGATGTCGACCTCACTGTCTTCTTTGATTCGTGACTTTTCCGCTCCTTGGCCAAGGGAGAGAACTCCCACTGAGCCGACCTAAGCCGTCCAGATACCGTCCGAAGTTGAAAGGAGAGCACTGTAATTAGTGTAATTGTTGTCAGTTGCTGTTGCGCGTATTTGACATTTCATTCTTTTTCCATGCTCAAAATTTAAAAAACGTATATTTTAATTATCATGCCGTCAAAGACAAACTCAAGACACAGTTTACAAGATACCTCCACTTTGGTGTGAGAGATTTCTTTCAATTTCTTTTAGCTCGTCAGTTATCCGATTCAAATCATCTTCCAAGCTCTCAAACTTTTCCGACGACATTTTGTTTCTGACAGATCATGTGACTGAACCATTAGTCAAGACCATGTCGTAATATTATAATATCGTCATTTTCTCCCTTTCATTCCCGACAATGCATTATTTTAGCATGACTTGGGCGTGCAGTCCCTCTTTAATTAGGCCGTAGTGCTGCTGCAGATATCTCCTTTAACATTATTACCTGGACGCAGTGCCGTCTTGATGCATGGGCCCTCTGTGCACTAGTATGTGGGTCCCATGCGAATCTGTGTATGTCAAGTGTCTTGTCCTCAATACAAATTTAACTCCTGTGAGTGGTTGTTGCAGGGGCCCCAGTTCACTGGTCTGCCCAGGAACCCTTACTACTGTACTTTCTTTGTCACAAAGAAATAGAAGTCCTTGGAGGACTACAGAGTTTTATGACGCACTTTCACGTGTGTCTATTAGATGTCTACAGCTCGGGTTATTTTTACCCAATTATGAATTACTAAAGAACACAGTAGACATGACATTGAGAGGCATACGAATGACTCCATTCACCATGCTTGAGGACCTTGATTTTGCAGATGATATAGCACTCCTTTCACATAAACATATACAAGAAAAAAGTAACAGACTACACAGCACAGCAGAAATTGTGGGACTGAGAATAAATAAAAAGAAAACTAAGATCATGACAAGCAGTCCAAACCAACAACCAGTGACCATAAATAACCAAACCCTGAAAATGTAGAACATTTCACATATCTTGGCAGTGTGGTGTCCCTACTGGGAGGAACCGAAGAGGACATACAGTCACGTTTGAACAAAGCTAGAGCTGCTTTTGGAAGGATGAGGCAAATCTGGAAATCCAACAGTTACTGCAGAGGAACGAAACTCCGATTCTACAAAAGCTTCATTTTGCCAGTTCTTCTTTATAAAGCGAAATGCTGGATAATAACCAAAAAGGATGCACAGAAGCTGTTCACCTTCCACCACACATGTCTACGTAGAATTATCAAAATTTTCTGGCCAGATACAATCTCAAACACTAAACTACTTCAAGTCACAAACTAAGAAACTTTAGACAGTATGATAACCAAGAGAAGATGGAAATGGCTTGGCCACGTTATGAGAATGAATCCTGGGAAAGAGAAAACAGGGACGCCCAAAAACAACATGGAGACGAACGACGGAAAGTGACAGAAGTGCGGCATTTTTGACATGGAGAACTGCACTGAAGATTGCACAGGACAGGAAAGCATGGAAAGTCCTCTCTGAAGCCTCCTGTGCCACTAGGCATAACGAGAACTGATGATGATGATGAATATAATGCTGGGACCAGTTGTTATACAACTAATAATACAGCGATGGTTAGCACTTCAAGTATTATACACTTACTCAACTTACTGCTACAGTTAACTGTACTTTCAGTTAACATGTTATCTAGATGGTATTTTCGACGTCTAGATGGTAGGTGTTTTTCATTTGGAGTTAGATATTTAATAGATTTTTTTTCTTTCAGTGTCAGTTTAATAATTACTGTATGAAATATTTATTACACATTTTAGTTCTGGTCTGGGCACGAACACTGTGGTAACTACGATTACTCAAAACTTTGAACTCACTGGGGTCAACGCTCAACAATCTGGCAGCCCCGGTACTGATTTAGAGCTCGTGTAAATCATACTGTCTTTGTTTGAACTGTATCCTCACTGTGTTGTGAAGTATAGCTGTGATGCTGACTTTGTAGCAATTTTTTTTTTAAATAATTGCTTACCTTCATATAGGTCTTCTACTTTGGAAAACCTTTCAACATGCCAAAAGTAAAGCAGTATGAGCAAACATTTCGGAATGAGTGGCTGCAAGATGACAAAATTAAAGACGGGGTGATGGCAGTTTATGGGGATACGACTAAGGCTCGTTGGGCACTCTTCCGAATACCGGTCCCAAATTATTTACTGTTTAAAAAATCCCATTTAGGGCCTCAAGAGGTCATATAGTTTAAAATATGGAACAGGAACGCTACAAACTATGCTTAGCGTTATTATAATTTCATGGGAACCCAACTCTCTAGTCTTCGGTAGTATAGTTGTACGTGGTACGTGGGTATTCGGTGTTCGATTCCCCGCAGGGTGATAATTTTATTTTTAGCCCTTAAAAGGACAGTTGGGATGTTTTGTTGTGGTTTACAGATAGGCTGTGATATCTGCTCCTTTTACACTAACACAATCGATTTCAGCAGTCTTATTTAGGCGCCTGTTACAACAGACTTTTTAGGTGGCAGTGGATCTATTCTTTTTTCCCCTCAAACATGTGGCCCTGTAACCCACAAGAGGAGTCACGAGTAATGTAAAAAATGGATCAAAAACTATTCTATTCCTCCACACGCCGCTTTAATGGATCGAAAACTAATCGTCCCCACTTCACTTGAACATTGAATCTAAACATTTTCCACCAAACGCCGCGTCAATGGATCTTAAACAACCCCATTCCCCCTCTCCCCGGCGCTTAGCCTAAGGTCTTAACATCGTTGTCTGTCGAGCACTAACGGCAGAAGTGGAAACTGATGATGATGGCCTAAATGCTTTTACTACATAACTTATTGAGGCTCTCAAAGGGAAGTTTTTGGCAGTGAATAATTTGGGACCGGTATTCGGAAGAGTGCCCATAAAACTGCAGTTCCATTCAAAGATATTACACCGCTGGCATGTTTTCAGAACTAAAACCGATTAATGAATCATCAAAAGTTGAAGGATCTGTCGCAATGTTTTTAAGTTGTCGTTGTGCAATTTTGAACTGTGACCATTTGATTCATTTCTGACAGTAAAGTTACTGATGACGTAAAAATGCATCGCAGCAAGTGTACACAAATTGTAAGAAATACTTTATTTTCTTACTGTGAACAATATTTGATCTGTGATAAAAAAAAAAAAAAAAATAGAGTTTATTATTAGATGAATCGAATGACATTTCTGTACAAAGTGCTTGGTGTGTGTATTATATATTACAGCAACAGTAAAGACAAAGTAGTTTCTATATATCTTGGACTAGTTCAAATGGAAAAGTGTGATGCAGAAACCTGAACTAAAGAAACTTTTTATCAGCAAACAATTAGACTCGAAGAATATTGCTGCAATTGGTACCGATAATGCCTCGGTGATGATTGGTATCAACAATGGCGTTTATGCTAAATTGAAGGAAGATATCCCATCTTTATAGAATTTTTTTGTTTCAGTGTCAGTTTAATAACTACTGTATGAAATATTTATAAAATATATATAAAATGTGTGTCATTCATTGCAGCTAGCGTTATCACATGCTTCATCTGAATGTTTACCTAGGAATTTGGAATACTTGTTTGCTGAAACATATAACTGGTTTGCCAAATCATCTGTCAGACAACTTATATAATGCATTAAATAATGATTTCGCACCACTGAAAATTCTGTCAGATTGCAAAACCAGCTGTTGAAAGAATTGTGTTAAAGACACACTTCGAAATAAGAAGACAAATGAAAGTGAGACACACACACACACACACACACACACAGAGAGAGAGAGAGAGAGAGAGAGAGAGAGAGAGAGAGAGAGAGAGAGAGAGAGAGAGAGAACGAAAAATGTCACTCTGCAGAAGATAGGCTTTGTTCAGTTAGAGAAAGCCTGCTCACACTCCGCCCTGCCCCACCCGCCCTTCGCCCTGTCATTAATGAGACTTCTATTAATTATAGGGCCTGTTCTTCTGTGGGTTTCCAAGAACGTTCCCTAATGATAACAATGCCAGCTGGTGACGGCGACGACGAAAAGAAAGGTGCATTGTTTTCCAAGACTGAGACTAGAACATTTGGCTCTACTGGCAAATCCGGACGAAGAATATAAAGCCTTGGACGACTTACTCAGAGTTCTCTCCCTTGGCCGCACTCCCAACAGTGATCGGAAAATCCAAACGAAACAAAGAAGACAGTCACGTCGACATCAGGGATGCCAATGCTTGGTTGTTTCCCCCAGATCTGTTTTTTTTTTTTTTTTGGGTGTGTTTTGTTTGTTGGTTTTTGCCGATTTGTATGCTTTAATGATCGATAAATTTGCGTGGTTAGGGGTAGGGGTTAGGGTTAGGGAGTAGGATTAGGATTACGGTTAGCGGTAGGGTTAGGTTTAGCGTTAGATTTGACAATTTTGACGCCGGATTTCCCTATAATCGCGCACAGTCCCAAACACACACACAAACAATCGAGGGCCTCTGGATGCTGATCAAACGCACAATTCGCCAACGATTGGGGGCACCAGCCGCACGCTATTGGCGTCATATTTGGCAGTTTCAGTGGCGCCACTCCATCAAACATCTGATTGTCGGCCAGTATTTCGAAATCCTACGTCAAATTTTCACATCTAACCCTAACCCTACCCCTAACCCTAACCCAACCCCTAACCCTACCCCTACCCCTAACCCTAACCCTAACCCTACCCCTAACCCTACCCCTAACTCTAACCCAACAACCGCATGATGACTACACAACCATTCACGTTGCCTCACGCAACCGTACGCAACCCTGCACGCAACCATATGATAACCACGCATCCCTTCACGATGCCTCACGCAACCGTACGCAGCCCTACACGCAACCGTAGGATGATAGGTAAGTGTGTCGTTTGTTTCGTTGTGGCTTTTCCGATCTCTATTTGGAGTGCGGCCAAGGGAGAGAACTCTGACTAAGTCGTCCAAGGCTTTTTATTTTTCGTCCGGATTTGCCAGTAGAGCCGAACATTTACACGTGTAGACATAGGCACACACACACATACATTCACACTCGCTCGCGTGCATGCACACAGGGTGGGGCATTCGTTATCGTGTTATCTTATAGACTGGGTTTGTGCTGGTATAGAACGGAATTTTGTTTTCTGTTTCCATGAGTGCTTGTGTGTGTGTGTGTGTGTGTGTGTGTGTGTGTGTGTGTGTGTGTGCGCGCGCGAATGTGTGTGTGTGTGAATGTGTGTGCGTGTGTGAATGTGTGTGCGTGTGCGAATGTGTGTGTGTGTGTGTCTTTTCTTGTTAGTAAAAAAATACAGAAAAAAGCCAAATAAATATAAAAAAGGATCTGTTAGAAAAGAATAGTACATCGGAGATGTAATGTTGAACTGCAGATGTGGATTATATTGCGACTTTACTTCCCTTGCTATTTCCTTACATTTAGTTTACACTGAGCAATAAAATCCGCCATAAAGCAGATTCGAACCTAATTAGACTCGTAGAGACAGAAGGGAGAAAATGGATACAAGTTGACACAAGGGGACCCACGTGGACATGACGGGACCCACATGGACACAACGGGACCCACCTGGACACAATAGGACCCACGTGAACACAAGGGCGCCCACGTGGACCTAAGGGGACTCACGGGGACACAAGGATACCCACGTGGGCACAAGGGGACCCACTTAGACACAAGGGGACCCACGTGGACACTAGGGAACCCACGTAGACCCAACGGGACCCACGTGGACCTAAGGGGACCCACGTGGACACAACGGGACCACTTAGACACAAGGGACCCAAGTGGACACAAGGGACCCACATGGACACAACGGGACCCACCTGGACACAATAGGACCCACGTGAACACAAGGGCGCCCACGTGGACCTAAGGGGACTCACGGGGACACAAGGATACCCACGTGGGCACAAGGGGACCCACTAAGACACAAGGGGACCCACGTGGACACTAGGGAACCCACGTAGACCCAACGGGACCCACGTGGACCTAAGGGGACCCACGTGGACACAACGGGACCACTTAGACACAAGGGACCCAAGTGGACACAAGGGACCCAAGTGGACACAACGGGACACACGTGGACACAAGGGGACTCACGTGGACCAAAGGGGACACACGTGGACACAATGGGACCCACGTGGATACAACGGGACCCACGTGGACACAACGGGACCCACGTGGACACAAGGGGGCCCACGTGGACCCAACGGGACACACGGGGGCCCAGGTGGACACAGGGGAACCCACGTCGACATTAGGGACCCATATAGACACAAGGGATCCACGTGGACATAAGTGGACACACGTGGACACAAGGGGACCCACGTTGACACAAGGGGACCCACTTGGACACAGGGGGACCCACGTGGACACAATGGGACCCACGTTGACACAAGGGGATCCACTTGGACACAAGGGGACCCACGTGGACACAAGGGGACCCACGTGGATACAGGGGACCCCTTTGGTAACAGGACCCACGTAGACCCAACGGGACCCACGTAGACCTAAAGGGACCCACGTGGACCTAAGGGAACCCACGTGGACCTAAGGGAACCCACGTGGACACAAGGGGACCACTTGGACACAAGGGGACCCACGTGGGCACTAGGGAACCCAAGTAGACCCAACGGGACCTACGTGGACCTAAAGGGACCCACGTGGAAATAAGGGGACCCACGTGGACACAAGGGGACCCACGTGGATACAGGGGACCCCTGTGGAAACAAGGGGACCCCCGTGAACACAAGGGGACACAAGTGGACGCAACGGAACCCACGCTGACCCAAGGGGACACAATGTACACAACGGGACCCCCGTGGACACAACGGGACCCACGTTGATACAAGAGACCCGAGGGGACACAATGGACACAAAA
>CAJHNH020002470.1:105000-107372 GCA_905116865.2 Candidula unifasciata | reverse complement strand
ATATTACTAAATAAAGTCCAGAATTTACAAGACTGGGTCGCTCATTGGCTAGCCGGTAGAGGGTCATGACAGTATTTGCTTCTGTCTCCTTTGATCGCATCAACTCTGCATGAGTCCTTTTCAGAGCAATAGCCATTTTACATGGCGCGCATAGCCTAGTCACAATTATATCCGAACGCTCCCCCTTCGAGGATGCTGACTGAACATGACTATTTCTTTTCTTCCAGCAAAACGCATACCTACATCGCAGGATGATACTGTGACAGATGCTGCTGTTGATATTAGGCCCTCCAATATATCAGGCAGCGATGTATGCTTTGGGCGTGGTCATAGTTTGGCAGTTAGACGCTCGCCTGGGGATTAGACAGTCGTGAGTTCAAATCTGAGCGGAGCAGGACTTTAATCTAAAATGAACCTTGGCTCTCAGACCATCCCACACTAAATGTGTAACAGGTATAGAGTCTTAAAAAGTCAAGGCGGCTGGCGTGATGTTGACCACCTCACCTACCTACTGCCATTTGATTGCAGAAAGATTTAGTGTGTGGTTTCTCATGGTGTCATTAGGTGACAGCAACATGGAACCTTATGTTTGTTAGGTGGCGCTAGGTGTCGCATGCGCATTTGCAACACAGGAACAAATTTCTAATGTACTTACGGAGTGTACCCTTAAGGAACAGCGCGCTATTGTGTTTTTTTTTTTTTTTTTTTGGGGGGTGGGGGAAGGACAAAAGGGCTGCCTGTAAAGGACATTCATAAGGAAATACTTCCTGTTTATGTTAAATTATTAGTATCCCTTAAAGCGGTGCATAGCTGAATGAAAAAAAAATATTCTTAACCACGCTTTATAATTGTTGTTGAAGTCCGATCTGGTCGTCCTGTTGAGATTGCAACAGGCGCTTCCGTGCAGCGGATGAAGGAGATGATTAGAGATGACAGGTGATTAATGGTTGTATCAGCTGCAATATGGCGCTCACATGGTTCAGTATACACTTTAATGGTTCAGTGAAAACTCACCTTGGTGAATGAGGCAGAAGTTAAATGTTAAGTGTAAATGTGGCTCAGAAAACAGAGTACGAAGTTCAATGCATCAGGTTTGGGGAGGACTGATAAAACCATGGGACAAGTGCATCAATACTCGTTGAAATTATGTTGAAAAGTAAAGGAACAGTATAACTCTATGTGTAAAAGTAAGCGGTTTTCAAGTTGCTTTTATCTTTAGTTTTGAAACAAATATTAACCATTTGTGACTTACTTATTGACTTCCCTTTGTATAGGCCATACACGTCTAAATAGAAAAAGGTTCTTTACTTTTACTTATAAACTGGGGTGGTTGTTCTCTTTCTCGTTCAATGTATGTGTAAGATCAGGGAGAAAGGGGTTTGGGGGTGCACTCATTCACCGTTAGCAAGTACGTAGAAAAGGCGACTCATTTTGAGAGAGACAGAGAGAGAGAGACAGAGAGAGAGACAGAGAGAAAGTGGGGGGGGGGGAATCGTATTGGTAGGCCAAAGGTGGGAGGGGGGGGGGATAAATATCGCACTTAGCTATCAACCTCTTTTTTAACGGCGAGTACAAAACAGGAAAATGAAAAATAATGTCTTTTCTAGCCAATTCTCAAAAGTTATCCAATATAGGTTTTCACAAGCCTGGATCGACCACATAACCGTCCTTAAATGCTAAATTTCTGACATTTTTTGAAACGGATTATGGAGCTCTCTCGCTATTTATACGCGGAGTAATTGATGTCTCACCATGGTTCCATACTTTGAAGAATTAAAAAAAAACCATATAAACCTAAAATGGTTCAATATATCCTTTTTTTTACCGTATAACCAGACACAGTCAAACCAGCATATGAAATTCAACAAATTCACTTTTTTTTTCGCTTATATTGGAGTTCAGCTATGTTTGAATACTTCTCTACCATTTTGTTTATCAGTGGAAATTAGGTACCGAAAGTCAATAGGCTAGCAATAGCAGTGCATGGCAGAGGGGCCGGAACCTGGTAGCTCATGCATCTTGAGGTCTACTCTCCGGTTCCTCTCCGCCACCCCCTCCCCAATAGTTCGTGGGGTGGAGGGGGGCCCCTTGGCGCCAAACCTAGAACAATTGCAAAGGGAACCTACTATCCCAAATAACCATGTATACACGTTCCTTGCTTAATATATTTGATACTATTTCATATGTACTTGTACATATATTTGCCATTTAGCTCATAATATTAATATTGAAACAAAAGTAAAGGTAAAGGTGAGAGCATCTATTTCATTGCATCGAGTTTTATACTATATGGCCCAGCCACGCTCCGCAGCACTGCTAGCTGCCTGCCAAGATCGTCGCACAGAGAACGAACTCCGTAGCTCCGGCGAAGA
>CAJHNH020002470.1:82500-100000 GCA_905116865.2 Candidula unifasciata | reverse complement strand
CTTGTTGATATGTTTTCTCCATGTCAACCTGTCATCAAATGTGACTCCTAGGTATGTGGGCTCTTTATCATCTCTCAGGGGTATTTCGTTTTTTTTGATGGTGCCGGCTTTTTTTGCTTTGGGGGGAGGGTGAATAGTGTGGTGCTACATTTGTCTGTGTTGAACACACCATCTATTGGCCCATGCCTCAAGTGCATTTGTAGCCTGTAGTGTTTTTGTGGCTATCGTTGCATGTTCATTGGTGCACCACAGTACCAGGTCGTCGGCGTACATTGCCATTTTGATTCCATTTGGTATCTAAGCAACCAGATCGTTGATAAATAAAAGGAAAAGTGTGGGCGACAGGACACCACCTTGAGGGACGCCTTGTCGCAGTAGAACCTTTTTACTTTTAAAACCATCAACCTGTACCCGGGCCACCGTCAAACAATTTTTTCCTTCATAACTTCAATAAATATATGTTTTCTCATGGTCTAAGGCGACCCCTTTGAAAGTGTTTTGGACCCAAAAAACGTTTGCGATCGGCAGATTGAGAGCTGCTGGGATAGAACGAAGGAAAGGACGACATGACAAAAGCAGGGGGTGAAAATTGCAGACCGTTTTACAACATGACAAACCACTCTTCTCTTTCACAGACGAATTGTTCCTTAGTCATGTGATAAAAAGAAAGACGGGAAAACATGCTGACAACATTTAAAATTAGCTGGGAGGAAAAGACAGAGGCACATAATATAAATTATTCTTAATGATGTAAAATCAAATAATAGCACAAGGCATGGTACTTTAAAAGAGCGGTAGGGGCCTATATAGCTGTTTTAAAAAAACACGAAAATCGAGCCTTAAAAAAATGCCTAATAACTGAAGACTGTTACATAGCTGACTGAGAAGCAGAACGATAGCATGTGATAACAACAACATTGATCCTGAAATTGCTCACTGTTGAAAACGTTTCTTAACGAGAGCAGGTATTACTAGTTACATTCGATATCGCCATGTACCGATTCCTAGTCTCCGTTTATGACCTCTAAATGCAAACATCCAGAATGTATTTATTGGTTGTGTGTGTGTTATTGTGTCTGTCAATATTTCGTTTAGTAATTCGTTTTGAAAAGGTAAAGATAACTGGAAGCCAGGAGATGTGACTGTAGACACTGTCAGGTCATTGACCAGGGGTTAGGTGAAGAAAGAGTGGATGGGACTGCATTGTAAAATCGCAAAAGGGAATGGGTTAGGGGGGATGTCTAGCAAGAGATTGACAAACGATACTACCATATCCAGCATGAGAATAGAGAGAGAGACTAAGACTACAGCTGCAGCATTCGGCTGGTGGGAGGGGGTTGAGGGGGGTGGGAAGGGTCTCAGCTACATATGTTGGTATATCATCGGTTTATCTGTGTCGCAGAGCATATTGAAAGGTTGAATCAGGCTATCTTTGCATGGAATGGGTGGCAACAATTTCCATCAAGCCATGCTCACCTTAGGAAGAGAATGTAGAGCGTGGTGTAATGGCATGGCAGAGTTAAAGATACAACAATGGATAGATGAAAAGGCTCGGTTAGCTGACGCAGTTGTGTATACTGGTTGTTCTGCTAAAAGATCTAGCGCTGGAGGTTTGCAGCTAAAGAGATGGAAAAGACAAACTACAACTTTATGCATGAAGATGGAGGTGGAGGCAACCATCGCAGCTCTGAAATGAAAAGCATAAACTGTATAGTTTCAGACGGATGATAGTTTCAGATTCTCAGTTAGGGCTGCGAAAGGAGCAAAACGGACAATTGTGGTACAAGAGAAAAAAATAAAGGACCATTTTCCACGCTTTCAGGCTCATAGGGCATATAGGGCTAGACATATGTTTTTTATAGACCAATTGGCTCAAGATGGGTTATGTGGTCAGCACCAAGCCCGCCGCCTTTACTTCCTTGGACTGCACCCGGCACCCACTCAAGGCTGGGTCGACCTGAGAACCAAGGTCATTTTTTTTTTAAAGTCCGTCTCCACCTGGGAGTGAACCCACGACCTTCTGATCCGCAGCCAAGCGTCTAGCCGCTACGCCACTGCGACTCCCGCTGTTGCACAAGTTCATATTAAAAAAAATCAAGCATATCAACATAACAGCAACTCATGCACATACAAATATACTGCTGTGGATATGCAGGAGTGCGAGGCAATGAAAGAGCGATCGACACGTGTGTAATCAATGTTCTACAAGAATGGTTGGCATCTGCGCCGTAAAGCATTTGCTTATCAAATATTCGAACCCAGGCCTTCCCCTTAAATCACTGCGTCACAACCGTTCAGCCAGACACTTCTTTCAATAACAAAACTACCCGCATTTAAAGTTCAAAAATGAACTTGCAAATGCATTCGGTAACCGCTTTCAACATGCTATTTGGATTACTTTTAACAAAACAAAATTTGTTGGAATATTTCGTTTCTTCTTTCACTTGTTAAACTCAGTAAACAGATAAAAATAGAAAGGCATAAAGCTAACTATATTTTTGGCTAAGGTTTTTCAATTTTAATGCAAGTATGTAACGAAACAAAAAAAGGCATGATGTGTGCTGTACATTGTTTTTGGCAACGGAGTGATATGCCAACGTTTTAGTTATATTTCCAATCAAGAAAGTATTTTTTTTCCCGGTAATATCTGCTGCTTAATTTTACCTCACATATGCTTTATGTGATACATTATTTTTGATAGAGCATTGGGTGCAAAGGTGGAAGCAGGAGCAGAAAAAAAATCTAGAAAATACGACGACAACAAAGCAGAAGCAGCCGTGGTAGAAAGGCATGTTAAGGATCTGCAACGGAGTAAGGACGTATATCCAGGTATACTGTAATTGATTATACGTATTTCTATGATTTCAAATGTTATTTGTATTTATTTACCTCACTTTTTTTAAAATAACTAATATTATTCTTTTAAGCTAAGCTTCTGCTGATTAAGCTCCCTATTCTTTCTACATTTCTGTGTCCAGAAATTATGAATGGCCCTGGAAAACGCAAGGACTAAGCATACAGCCCCCGACACAAACACTGCTCCCCCTCCCTGCTCCCCCTCCCTCCCCCCCCCACCCCATATTCCCCTTGTGTCAGCGCATCTATTGCTGATCAAACTCAGTAGAATGAGATCATTGACATTTTTACATTGCATTTTTCAGACGCCAAATGAAGCTTTTCATTCATTGTTGATTTCAAGATCATCCTCATGGCAAAGCGATCGTGCCCATAAGTGCTTTAGTCCTCTCCTACACAAGCTTCTGATTGCGTTTACACTAACCAACACTGTTGAGTATCTATTGCCGTATGTAGCGACACTCAGCTATTGCTAGCTATATGAAGTGAAACATGAAGAAAGCGGCGGCTCCAAGAATCAGAAGTGCGAAAATGAACAAAGCAAATTTGTCTCGAGTGTTGACCAAGTTCTGAGGGAAATCAGTCAACTTGACATTACAGTATGCCATAGAGAACCGGTTCTCAAACTGGATACAGCGGCACCCCTAACGAACGAACAAATTGCGTTAGTCACTTACGCAGACTAGCTGAACGCCACAATACTGTGCTAACGGGTATTCCATGAGCGAACCTGAAGTCGGGCAAACAAACAGACAACTAAAGACTTAGATAAAATAGACCGCGAGCTCATTCAAGAGGTCCGACGACAAAAATCAAGAATGTTTCAAAATCTGCTTGAGATCATTGAAGATAACAGCTCCAACTAGAAACAGCGCGAAGGAAGCCAAGAAGAATTCTGTGTGCAGCTATATTAAGAAAACAATGCTATTGGCAAAGCTCTAGTGCATTCTCAACGTACGCTTAACTAGAGCGATTTGAGGGTACAATTAACTTACTTACTTCCATAGACATAAAGAAAATAATGAAAAGTTCATGCGAACAGCTTTTTTTCATGGCATTAAAAACAACTGGGAAAAAATGTTGACTGTTTTTGCTTCTTTTCCTAAGTATTTAACCAAATTTAGGTTTGCCAGAAAAAAAATATATTGCCCGACAAGGGTGCCGCGGCAAAAAAGTGTTGGAACCGCTGCCATAGAGAGATACTGGAAATTAAAATAAAGCTGTCTGGAGCATTGAAACTTCTCCCCGCTAGGTTGACCCGATACATAAAGCAATGTCGTCTTGGCCTGCACATTTTACACCAAAATTGACCTAGCCATGTGAAAGTTTTAGCATAGCATTAGTTCTTAGAGCCTTGACATTTGTCGGTGTCACATTCACCCTGTTTATCGTCTAGGAATCATTGTTTGAACTCAAATGTTCTACGTGTGATATCACTTTCTGTTTTCTTATCGTAGACACTTCAATCGTCTGGAAGATGTGCCTAGTGGACATTTTCTTGTATTACGTACACTTTGTTTTATGTGAAACACTTGTGAAACCATTTTTATCTAAGTCTGCAGTTGTCTGTTCGCCCGACTTAGGTTCGCCCTTGGAACACCCGTTAGCACAGTATTGTGGTGTTCAGCTAGGCTGCCTTAGTGACTAACGCCATCAGATTTCAGCGAACCGGTATTCAGTCAGTCTACTTTAACGAGCCAGTTCTGCTGCCCCCCACCCCCCCCCCCCCACCCCCGCCGCCACCCCACCTAACAAAAATATTGTCAAGGATACGAGACTAGGGCCTTACAATGTGATACTTGGACCACTTTGTCTCTGACTGCTTCCTGACATGGAATGAATTATTCTTATATCTGCAGTTATTGTAATTATCGCAACCAAAACGAACTGAATGCTCTGTTTATGTCTTCAGCTGCTATCAGACAGTGAGAGGTACAGACAGGCAGGCAGACAGACAGACAGACAGACAATAGCATGTCAATAGCTTAAAAGCAGAATAAAATAGACCAAGATCTGCCCAGACACATAAAAGTCTATGGTATTGGACAAAACTAGTGAGATAATTATAATGATGATGATAATGACGAATTATTCATTATGCCAATTGTTATACATTGTCTCCGTCTTCTTTGATTTCATCAAATCGCTAGTCTAAGTACACATGTGGTAGCAGTTCGTGCTATCTGCTTGTAACTGACAACCATTCTCAATTCTTGTTTTACGCCAGCGGAGACACGCACGTGAAACAGTCTAGCTTGGTGTAAGACAGTATCCCAACATGTATCCCACATCGCAAGTGATTATTCATTTTCTTGTCGGGATGCGGCACTCCTGAAATCGCTCATTTTCACATTCTACATTTGATATAATTGGGTTCATGCCGGTTATCTCTTCACCTGTTACTTTTCTGTCGATTTCTTCGAAGAAATTCCTTCATGACCTCAAGAGAAGGTCAGGACAGCCTGACGAGCTTTTACCCAACAGCTGAGACAAAAATATGAACTGCATGCTAAAAATAAAATATATGTAACTGTTATTTTGTCTCCAGAATCCGATTAAACAAAACGCCGTTAAAACATTTGGAGTGTAATTTCCAGACGATAACGTGTAATGTGAGTCTGTTTCGACAAGTGGGTAAGCTGTTAGGAAAAAAATCGTGGACAAGTTCATAGACAATCCAAGACGGAACAGTTGAGGTTGTTGCTACCTTTCCGTCTTTCCATGCGATTGTGTCATACTGTGCTATGAGGAGACATGTGACACATCTAATAGCGATGGTAAGTGTCTATAGGAAAACTCACTTGTGTTAAGAAAGTCTTACACAATTATGGCAAGGGATTTTAGGATCGCTGTTGCCGTATTTGTATGTACTGTCTTTCTTCTCAAACGCTCAGCTCTCATTTTTTATGAAGTCATTTCTTCCTTCATTCTTATTTCCTTCCTGATTTGCCCCCTCCGCGCAACACGGTCCGTGGCATTTCATTGCCATGAATCCACCACAATACCTGTGTATAGTGAAGATGGATGAAAAAAATTGGGCAACATTACAGGTGTGCTGCCGTGGGTGGCCATACCTAGCCACATTTGACAGCAGATTATTGTAACCGTAGATTAACTCAATGTAGCTTCTTTTTTCTCCGCAGAAATACAGCTTAGCCTCTTCGCCAGTGTGACTCATGTTATACGTTGGTCTTAACCATATTATGCCCACACACACACACACACAAGTTAGTAGCGTGTCCTTTACACAGCCAACCACAGCATGGGTTGCATTGACAGTTGCAGTATAAAGTTGTGACTGTTGGTTTATGACCAGTGCAATTTTTTGTAGTCCAATTTTAAACTTCATAACTTCTTAGTTTCTTTAGATCCTGGTGTTCTTATATATCTATCTATCTATCTATCTATCTATCTATCTATCTATCTATCTATCTATCTATCTATCTATCTATCTATCTATCTATCTATCTATCTATCTATCTATCTATCTATCTATCTATCTATCTATCTATCTATCAATCTATCTATCTATCTATCTATCTATCTATCTATCTATCTATCTATCTATCTATCTATCTATCTATCTATCTATCTATCTATCTATCTATCTATCTATCTATCTATCTATCTATCTATCTATCTATCTATCTATCTATCTATCTATCTATCTATCTATCTATCTATCTATCTATCTATCTATCTATCTATCTATCTATCTATCTATCTATCTATCTATCTATCTATCTATCTATCTATATCTATCTATCTATCTGTCTGTCTATCTATCTATCTATCTGTCTGTCTGTCTGTCTGTCTGTCTGTCTTTTTTAACCCACCAGAAAATCAAACAAGCGATAAACACACCCCATGACACAAAGTGCCACCATGTGGATGAGGATCACCCGAGTAGAGGTCCCGGAAACCGCATTAGACCATATTAATGGCCGGGCTATTCTGCGGCCCCTGGCAAAAGCCGGAGTAGGGCGTTAAATAACGAAAATTTGCATCCAAAACAGGGATGACAAGGTTATCCTGGTGTTCCGAATCGTCAGAAGTATTTATGTAAGTTGATGTCGGAAGCTGATATTTGAAAATGAGATTAATTGCCCCCTGCGCTGACTTAAAAACTGGGTCAGGAAACGTAAATAAAATGGCTGAATAGGCACAAGGCTGTTTAAAGTGCCCACTTTAAGAATTATTATTATTCTTATCTTCCAAATAAAAAGACTCTCCTAATCCAGAACTTGAACTTTTAGTGCACATCAGTTTAACAGACGGACGCTGATGCATATGCTCATTTACCAGTAGAACATCCTGGTCAATCCCATCTCATGGTGGTGCACATCAGTAAACTGAAGCTGTGAGGTAAAGATCCTTTTTCACGCCTTTGGCGCATCGGGTATATGGGAAGAGCGTCCCATATTTTTACAAGCCAATCGGCACTGGGTGGGTAATGTGGTCACCATTACGCTTGCCATCTTTACTTCCCCAGGACAGCCATCCTAGTACCCATCTTAGGCTGGGTCGACCTGCGACGCCCCATACCATCATAAAAATCCACGCAGCCAGCAGTGGGTTTCGATCGCGGTACGTTGGATTACGAATCTGACTTGCAACGCCTAAGCCACGGACGCAACTAACGGGCCAATGGCTCGCCTGAAAGGAGACGGACACAAACCAGGGCAGATTTTTGTCCCGCTCGCCGCCACGCGACAGGCCAAGCAAGTCGGCATTTGTCTATTTGATTGCTATTATTCGAGAAACATTGAACTGTAAAACTTAACAACAACCTTAGTGTGAGACGACAAAAGAAGAAGAAATGCTTAAAACATCTAGAAGATCAATATCCGTCTCGATGTTTTTTTAATCACCTTAAGAACATATATTTTAAATAGACAAAGTACTAACACGCACGAGAGTTGTTTGCGAATCGATCTTAGTACAAGTAAAAGAAAAGAAACAAAAAGAAGGAAACAATCTGTGTGGTGAATGATTTGCTAAGTGATAAAAAGTGTCGTTGAAACAAACACTCTGCCTCTAACCGGAGCAGACAGAGACGTTTTTTAAAGGGGTTTAACAGGGTGGACTTCTCGGCTGGGTCACATTGGCAGAGTATTTTGAAAATCGACATGGTTTATTAGAGATAGTACAAAAACGAAAAGACTTGGAGAGGAGAAGGAGGATTAGGAAGAAGAAGAAGAAGAAGAAGAAGAAGAAGAGAAGAAGAAGAAGAAGAAGAAGAAGAAGAAGAAGAAGAAGAAGAAGAAGAAGAAGAAGAAGAAGAAGAAGAAGAAGAAGAAGAAGAAGAAGAAGAAGAAGAAGAACAACAACAACAACAACAACATCAACAACACCAACAACAGACAGCACCTAAACACTCTCTTAACCTAAGAACTAATTGACCAACCTTATCGCAAGTGTCCATAACGTGTATGACCACGTCCTGCCCATCCCAGTCCACGTGCTTTGTGTATGTCCCCTCTGTGCAACACAAATAGGAGACACAGTATTAGCTAATGACGTCATCGCACAGACAAGAATGTCTGTAAACAGAAACAATAATAAACACTGGGAGCACGCATCGGTATCAGGTTGCCGGGGTTTACCGACAGGGTGGAGCTGATAGATCTGTGGCAGTGAAACCAGATGAAACTGGGATTGGCTTGTCTGAAATGGATGCAACTTGGGTCTTAGCATAGCACGGTGCTTTAAAGGCATCCTAATCAATTCCTTTCTCTTCTGTAGGGGGGGGGGGGCTCCTGATAGTAGGGGGAGGGGCTCCCGATGGTGGGGGGACGAGGGGGGAGGGGCTGATTTAAAAAGTGCATCCCCCACAATTTATAGAGGTCTTCTTTTAAGGTATGTAAATGTATTTCAGAAGCTTTGCATAGATGATGATTTTTTTTTTTCGTTTGAACACAATATTGTTATTATATTTTTTGCGCACTTAAACAAGTCTTACGTCTTCTGAGTCCTTCCAACCTCTTTTTAAAATAAAAGGGGGCAAGTTTACCCCCCCCCCCCCTCCTTTTTTCCCCAACACAATTGATTTTCTTATAGCGACGTTCCTGGGTGTACAGTCATATCTTGTTGTCAAACAACATCGAGGCGCAAACTTTTACCTCCTACAAACTTTCCCTGCAGGAATGGTGAGGTCAGATCAACTTGAAGCGCCAGTTAAATTAAAAAACATTTCTTGACAGTGATGCAAACACACAGACAAACAGGTCAGCAGGCAGGAATAATATGCCATAGGACAATCTTCAATCATCATTCAGTGCCGTGCTGACAAGAGTAAACTGTCAAGTGTTGCTATCTCAAATGATCACCAGAATCACTGACCAGCTCAGTGTTCTTGTATCACCCACATCAGTATGGCCAGGAAATCCAGGTATATTACTGTGCGTTCCTATTGCCTTTATTCCATCTTTATTCCATCATTATTGCAAAACACTGTGATTTGCGAAATCATGTTTTTTCTTGAAATGAGGAGAAGGTAATCTGTCCTTTACTTGTAACATATATATCACCCACGAACAGTTTTGACATGCTGACATAGAGGATTATCTGTGTCAGAGTTGCTTGAAAGTACACGAGACAGAAGGTTGAACAGCGTCACTCGGCTTGAACTTTAAGAAGATGACACAGTTCAGAGTTGAAACAAGAAAGATCGACTTCATTGCATTGAGTTTTATCCCATATGGCTCGATCTCTCTCCGCAATACTGCTAGCTGTCTGCCGAAAGCGCTGCACAGAGATAAGAACTCCGTAGCTCCGGCAACGATCCTCAGGGATCTCCATAAAAAATTGCACTCGTAAACTGAAGGGCTCAGCCGGGAAACGAATCAAGGACTACGTCGCCATGGAGACCGACAGAAGAAGATACAGCACCCAAATACAATAACGTTGGCTTACCTAGGTCAGGATCGTACTCCATGATAAATCTCCGGGTGATGTACTTGACTGTGAGTGCTGCAAAATACAAATACCAGTAGTAAATAGACTAAATAAGATATGAGAGGACAAATGGAGAAATTTTTCAGAATGTGAACACTTTGAAAAGACAAAACAACAAACCACAAACGACTTTTCAGTAAACAGTTTTTCGTCGCCATGTCTTGTCAAAGAATTGCTGGATGTGCCAGTTCCGTTCTTTCACTCTGTTTCACGTCTTCCATCATATTCTTTTTTATAGCCCACATATAGAAGAACGTTTGACTTGTCTGACTGTCGTGTCTTTACTTTATGCAAACTAGATTTGCGATTGATTTTTGTGAAAACTTTTCAACATTCAGTTTTAATAATGTTTGGTTTGGTTTGTTCAACGGATCAACACCACGGCACACGCGTGTAACCCATAAGTGCTCCGTTCTACTTAACTTAAGCCTGAGTTTGAAGCAGCTCAGCGCAGGGCACGAACTCCGTTGCACTTGCGAGTATCATGAAATATTTTGGGTAGATTTTCAACTTAAAATTTAGCCAGGGCAGCGCCGTTAGGCTTCTCTTTTTGATTTAAAACTGCCAAGGGATTTTTTTTTTTTACCTGTTCAACACTACACACGGGCGTCGGATCTCACTACTCAGAGACCAGGGACAATTACTGAAAGCCTACCAGAGCCTGAACCCGGGACTCCCGCACTCGAGGCGGACGCTATGCCTCGAGACCCCCTTAGCCCCCTTTTTATTAATGTTAATAATGCTCATTCCTTCTACTGACTTCCTATACAACCTAGTATAGATTATGTTAAGGTATTATATTTGTGTGTAATTATGTGCATGTGTGAATGCATCAAATATCGCGATATGTTTATCACAGCCCTTAAAAGGTGAAAACTACCTTGGGAGAATACCAAAGTTACCCCCCCCCCCCCTTTTTTCCCCCCAAAAAAATTTGTGAATTTGGCTACACAGATTTGACCCTAAAACCGTCTGGCCTGCAGGTGAGTACTGAACCACTAGTCTACCACCATTGCCACCTCTACCCGGGTACTCTTTACAATTTTATAAAACCACCCAGTCTTGGAGGTATGTTGATCACATCACCAACGATTGCTGAAAGTTGAGGACAAAGTCTAAAACCATGTGGATGTGGAAAGCAAAAAGAAACGACCACTTTACTAGCCCGAGAAACATTAATATGAAAGTACATGAGGCAGAAGAGCTGGCGGGAGACCAAGTTTTGTTTTTTTTTCTGGCAAACCGTGATGAGAGCGACGCCCTGCAAAGGACCTGCTACATGATGATGAACCAACTTAAAGACAAAGAAGTGTGTTAGCCAGTAAACTAACACGACAAACAGAAACAATAATAAATGCATTAATAAAACATATGCAGGGCACCTGGCGATCTCAGAAAAAATTAACTTGTTAAGATGATTATACAAACAACAACAAAAACAGCAAATAACTTTAACTAATATAATTGCGATACATCTAAAAAAGACAATTATCAACTAAATTGCCATTAACAACAAAAAGTGTAAACAAACACGTATATTTAGACAAGGCGAGATCACCGCTCCTGTTTGGCAGATCGCTTCATGCAGGTGAACGGGTTCGTTCTGCAAACATTTGTAGCCAATTTTACCTCTGCATGCATGAAAGAACCGAACACCTTACAAACAGGTGATAAAGTACAACTTCTGTAGAAATGACTCGTTGTGTCATAATCTACGGAGGTGCGGGTTTATTTTAGCTCTTGGAGTGGAAACTTTTTATTTCATTTATTTCAGGTTAACTAGAAAACAATATTTCAAAGATTTTAAGGGTGGCTAGGTGTAGCTGTCTTAGCATGTGATCTATTGCCAGCCCCGAGGAACCTCGCGAGTGGATACTGTTATTTATCTTCACGCATTTCTAACGCCAGACATGGACACTATAAAAAAACAGTAAAGACCATTTTCCGCGCCCTAAGGCGTATAGGGCATATAGGGCTAGACCTATATTTTTACAGACAAATCGGCACAAGATGATTGATGTGGTCAGCATCACGCCGGCCGCCTTTACTTCCCGGGACTGCACCCGGTACCCACTCAAGGCTGGGTCGACCTGGGAGTTAAGGTCGTTTTTGAAAAACAGTCCGACTCCTCCAGGGAGCGAACCCACGACCTTCCGATCCGCGGCGAGAGTCTAAAGTAAAGATCCCTATCAGGCCTTAGGCGCATCGGGTATATGGGAAGAGCATCTCAAATTTTTACAGACCAATCGGCACTGTATGAGTAATGTGGTCAGCATTACGCCGGCCTTCTGTACTTCACCGGGACAGCCATCCTGGTACCCATTTTAGGCTAGGTCGACCTATGACGCCCCATACCATGTTAAAAATCCACGCAGCCAGCAGTGGGTTTCGATCGCAGTACGTTTGATTCCGAGTCGGACTCGCAACGCCTAAGCCACGGACGCCGACATTATACAAGCAGCCAAAGAAAAATAGTCAACACACACA
The DNA here is from genome assembly GCA_905116865.2 of Candidula unifasciata. Taxonomy (NCBI): domain Eukaryota; kingdom Metazoa; phylum Mollusca; class Gastropoda; order Stylommatophora; family Geomitridae; genus Candidula; species Candidula unifasciata. The sequence goes on along the minus strand of CAJHNH020002470.1, from coordinate 87,700 downwards.
CACACATATACATGACACACCACCTAAACATGACATACCACACACACACCTGACACACCACATACACATGTCCCACCTCATACACTCTACAAACACATGACACATGTCGTCTCACCTTGCAATAGCAGGGTATAACAACCAGGGTTGCAGGACATTTCGGACCTAGGACAATTTGAGAGTCCATTCAAATTGTAGATGAGGGGGCTAAAAGAGGGAAGGCATAGCCACCATTTTTGGGGAGTTGAAGATCTATGCTCTCCTCTGCTTAGGAATGTTCAAGTATGTTTTTATACAAATCATATTATCCGGATGAGCAAATGGATCGGCACAGTCTGGTGAGAGTGATGCAGGGGTGCGTGGCAAGGGAATCTGGTCCATACTCATGCTCAGAGCAAAGGCAAGATGGAAGTATTTTCATGATGCTACTGCTATAATTGGTACTGAAACTCTGCGCTGGCTGCTGATGAAAGGGACGGAGTGCTTGAGAGAATGACCAGAGTTTTGTCATGTCGGTTCTTAAATCAAATCAACTTAAAATAAATATTATTTGCAATTAAGCATATTATTATTATTATTGCTATTTTTATTATTATAATTTTTATTATTAGGCATTGAAACTGAGACTACCCTATACACCCCCCCCCCCCTTTTTTTTTTCCTCCGTCAATCACTGTTAAAGTGTGTAAGGAATCTAGGGCCCTCCCCCCGTCCGGCCCTATATATTGTCATTGCATTAGCCCTATATATTGTCATTGCTCTCAGCCCTATTGGTACAGTGAAATACTAAAAAGACTGATACCGAATCAAGTCATGCAAGTGTCATCACTGTATGTCCTGCGGAGATGTCATGGTACCACCGTTCAGTAAATCAGTCAGCTGCCGTCTCCACGATGAAGATTTGCTGCAATAGATCCGCAATTGTCTCAGACTGCTGTTTGTTCATTTCTTGATGTTTTCCTTCCACTTGTTCGTTGTCTACCACTTCCTCTCTTGTTAATTTGTTCAGAATATTTAAATTGCCTCTTTCCTTTGGAATTTCTTTAAGTAATTCTATTTTAATTCTTTCTTTGCCAGATTTGATTGGACGGTTTCTGTCTGCATGAAATACGACCTACTTGCCTGTATATCAACTTTACCAGAAACAATAGGGTTTTCTTTGTTAGTTTATTAGTTAAGTTTCTACACCATACAGCAGGGTTGAGTGTACACAACATTTGACAATTCTTAATTTGAATGTTTCTCTCTCTCTCTCTCCTCTCTCTATCGCGCTCTCTCTCTCTCCCTCTCTCTCTCCCTCGCTCTCTCTCCCTCTCTCTCTCTCCCTCTCTCTCTCGATCTATCTCTCGCTCTCTCTCCCCTCTCTCCACCTCTCTCCACCTCTTTCCCTCTCTCTCTCCCTCCCCCTCTCTCTCTCTCTCTCTCTCTCTCTCTCTCTCGCTCTCGCTCCCGCTCTCTCTCCCCTCTCTCTCACTCACTCTCTCCCCCCCCCTCTCTCTCTAGCTCTCTCTATCTCTCTCCCTCTCTCTCTCTTTCTCTCTCTCTCTCGCTCTCTCTATCTCTCGCTCTCGCTCTCTCTTTCGCTCTCTATCTCTCGCTCTCTCTATCCCCCCTCTCTCTCCCCCACGCTCTCTCTCTATCTCTCTATCTCTCTGTCTCTCTCTCTCTCTCTCTCTCTCTCTCTCTCTCTCTCTCTCTCTCTCTCTCTCTCTCTCTCTCTGACTGTCAGTAATATTCGCGTTTTATTGAACTTTTAGCCATCTCTATCTCTTTTCCTGTTATTTCTGTTGAACTTTTGTTTTTATCTCTGTTTACGTGTTTGATGAGAAAACATGACTGCAGCCAAGCGGAAACCTTGACTAAAACTAGACTTCGTATCCAACATTCACGATCAATGTGTGTTTGTGTGTGTGTGTGTGTTTATGTGTGTTTGTGTGTGTTTGTGCGTATGTGTCTGCGTATAGACTGTGTGTATGTGTCTGCATGTGTATCTGTGTATCTGTGTGTATGTGTCTCCGTGTGTATGTACGTGAGTTTGTGTGCTATACGTGTTTGTGGCTTTGTGTGTTCGCATATGTGTGTGTGTGTGTCTTTGTTTTGTTTGTGTGTGTGTGTGTCTTTGTTGTGTTTATGTGTGTTTTGATGTGCCTGTGTGTGTATGTGTGTCTATGTGCGTGTGTGTCTGCGTGAGTGTCTGAGTATATGTGTGTCTCTGTGTGTATATATATATATATGTGTTTGTGTGTCTTTGTGTGTGTTTGTGTGTTTTGTCTCTGTGTGTTTGTCTGTGTGTGTGTGTCCGAGTGTATTGTCTCTTGGTGTGTCTGCATGTGTGTGTGTGTGTGTCTGCATTTGCATCAGCATTTGTGTCAGTGTGTGTCTACTATTGTGTAGAGTTTGTGTGTCTGCGTGTGTATTTGTTTGTGTGTCTGCATCTATGTGTGTTTGCGCATGTGTGTCTGTTTGTGTAAATCTGTATGTATCTGTGTGCGCGCGTATGTGTGTTTATTGATGTGTGTGTGTGCGTTTGTTTCTGTGGGTGTGTCTGTGTGTGCATGTGTTTATGTGTATGTATGTGTTTGGAATGTGTGTGTATGTTTGTAGGCAGGTATGTATGTGGGTGAATAGGTGTGCATTTATGTCTGTGTGTGTGTGTGTGAATGTATGCGGTGTAGGTGGGGGTGTATATATGCGTGTTTAAATGAGTCGGTGGGCGCGCGCGTGTGTGTGTGTGTGTGTGTGTGCGTGCGCTAGTGTGTGTCTGCATTTTACCACCCATGTTTCCCCCCTTGATATTCATGATATGCATATTATAATATGAATATAACATGTTTATTGATAAAATTCAACAGCTGTGTGAAAGACGTGTTTTGGAAGGGGCTAATGTAAAACTGGGACTGCGCGCCCAATTTGTGACCCTTTGAAAATAAAACTCGTTTGTTCGATAGTTTAATCTCTCTCTCTCTCTCTCTCTCTCTCTCTCTCTCTCTCTCTCTCTCTGTGTGTGTGTGTGTGTGTGTGTGCGCGTGCGTGCGTGCGTGCGTGCGTGTGTGTGTGTGTGTGTTGTGTTGTGTTGTGTTGTGTTGTGTTGTGTTTGTTTGATCCCAGAATCACGAATTAAGCCAGTGCTCTTGTCACGGCACGCCACATGCATGCAACCAACCCACTCAGACATTTGTCTCTTTGTATTTCCTTTGCTCTTTTTTTTTTCTTTTGCTTTTTTTTTTTTTTTTAAATTATTATCAATCCCGTCAGTTCTTATACTAAGTTCGTGAATCGTATACCTTCTTAAAATAACTCCTAATTCTCAACGTTTATCTTTTCAGAAGTCCCGGGTAGTTAGCATCCTTTGGATATTTTCTCCAGGTCATGCCAGTGTGTTGTGAAATGGGTAGGCAGCTAGACTGGCTGGCTCTGCACCACCTGGTGGTGAATTGGTGTATGATAAGTTAGATATTGTGAGGGCTCTTTGGAAACGGCTGAACAGTGCGGAGGCGCAGATAGATCATTACGGTCTAAGGAGTTACCAGGGGATCTGGTTGACGCTCAAAACTCAGAGAAAGGGACGGATATACAATTAGACGGTTACTGGTACTATTGGAATTGGAACTCTTCCCTTTCTGTTAAAATTGGAGACTGAGCACTTATGGGAGTGTTCCCGAATGCTGTGATGTCGATTCTTAATTCAACATTTAACTTGTCTAATCAGGAAAAAAAATAACCTCGTTCGTTTCTCTATCAATCCATGATAAGCTTTGTATTCTTTACAAAAATCACATTTCTGTCAAGCCCTAAATCAGCTGTGGGCGATAGTTTCTATAGAAAATGAAGCCTCGCGTGTGAACATCAAGCATAATTTGTACAGATAGGAATGTGTTTACATCTGCTAAAAGATGTGACAGGGAAAATCTTTTAGCAAATGAGATTCAGCCTAAATCTGAGAGCTCTTGATAAATGGTTGGCACTGATGTACAACAAATATTCTTTACAAATGATGCAGTATGTGCGGTTTATCTCGAAAATTACAGGCGAGAAAATTAAAAACCAAACGGAGAGCTATCAGAAACGACGAGAAAATCACATACATCATAAAGTTAATCAGTTAATCTAGGAAGCTTACAAACAGGCACTGCATTAATCTCAGAAACTTCACACAGGCAAGGCATTAATCTCCGGAAAAGACAGGGGAAATGGCAAATTGTCAAAACGCGGTTTCATAGCATAGCTGTCAGCAGGGCGGCCAAATTTTGTATTCTTCTCTGTGTGAGTAGTTCAACAATTTGATTCTAAATGGTACCAAAACAATCAAAATGTAACCATTTTTCTATTGGTAAAACATCTTTAAAACAAATATATGCACGACTGATTTATATCATATTTGATCAGAAATGACATTCTTTGTAAATTACATCAATGCTTACAGTTTTTCTTCGCTCTCAGTTTCAAAACTGCGGCTGTGGCTTCCAGCTGGTGCGGTTAATCTTCTGGGGCATTACTTTGACCTGATTAATCCATTCATTCTTTTTTAACCCTAATATTGTTAAATATAGGAAAAACTAAAACGCACCAGCACATCAGGTATGAAAGCAAATATATAGTTTCTTTCGTTAAGGGTAGATTTGTACCAATGTGCACAAAAGTACCAACATTAGTAGCCCTGGCCGTCGTGCCTTAACGTAAAGCGAACCAACCACATGGAAATTATGGGAGGGATGGAGTAGAGTGTGATGTGCTACTTCCATTGGCTACATGTGCTATGCCAGGGAAACAGCCGTCAACAGGCGAAAGACCCCGTTTGATTAAACAGTGAAGCGTACAAACTCACTATGAAAAAGGTATATTTCAAAGTGACTGGCACATAATATAATACATTTTGCAAGCCAAATCTATAGATCAGTTATAGATGATTTCCATCGTAAGCGATCGAGGACCAACAGTCAATATCAAGAATGACGTAACATGACGACCGTAACGGTAACAGTAAACTTCAAGATGTCCAAACGTAAATCAAATGACGAAGGCCATTCATGTAGTATCAACACTAGTGTAGTATGAACTCATGATCCGAATGCAATAACTTACCCGAACACTCCGATCACTGGCTAACGTACTCACACTCGTCTATAAACATTAGAATCCATATTCCATATCGAATTCGTTATCAACTCACAAAAGGTCAAAGGATCGACATTGAGCATTGGCG
>CAJHNH020002470.1:0-77500 GCA_905116865.2 Candidula unifasciata | reverse complement strand
ATACTCAAGGGGGAGGGGTGTGGGATCTTGGCATATACTCAAGGAGGAGAGGTGTGGAATCTTGTCAAATACTCAAGGGGGAGGGGTGTGGGATCTTGTCATATACTCAAGAGGAGGGGAGTGTGTTGAATCTTGTAATATACTCAAGGGGTAGGGGAGGGTGTGGGATTTTGTCATATATCTCAAGGGGTAGGGGAGGGTGTGGGATTTTGTCATATACTCAAGGGGTAGGAGAGGTGTGTGGGATCTCGACAAATACTCACGGGGTAGGGAAGGGTGTGAGATCTTGTCATATACTCAAAGAGGGAGGGGAAGAGAGATCCCCCCCCCCCCCAAAAAAAAAGCTGGATACCAGTCCTCTAAAAGTAATTTGGCTACTTCATATTTAGTGCATCTGCCCCTCAATTTTCCCGCTCTTCAAGTTATCCAGAAATCCACAAAAGTTAATTGCAAAACGAAGACCAAAGTACGCGCTGGTATAATTCGTTGCAATTTTTTCATCTTTACTTCAAAACAAAAATAATATCGCATTATTACGCAATAAGCAACGTGATTACATATAAAACTGATAACGATAACAAAAATGCTAGGGATGTGATCAAACTAAACACAAACCTGGTAGCAAACTGACTAGTGTAAATGCGACCATACTGGAATCAACCTGTAGAGAGTTCAAACTTTTGGAAAATGTGCGCCTCAAAGGGGCTGGAATCCGACAATCTTCTTCACTCAACATACGAACAAACGAACAAACTGGTTTTTATTAAAGGGTTACGCATCGGGCACGTAGGCCCGTCTTACATTTGGCCCTTCCAAACTCCCACCTTTCACACACTAGTTATATTTTATAAATAAACATGTTATGTTCATATAAGAACATGTATATTATGAATACCAAGAAAAACCACAAAAGCATAGATGGTAAAATGCATGGGCACACGCGCTCGCACACACACATACAGGACAAGGAGGGGACTGGGGCCGCGGAAGGACAACAAGTACACCGTTAAATATAAAATCTTTGTTTCGAAGTAATTATTACTTCTGATTGAATGCTTTAGGATTAGAATTCACAAGGTCAAAGGAATACACGCAAACAAGAACACAAAGGAAGAAAGACATGTATATAGTTTTTTTTTATTAAAGCAGCACAGACAAGGATTACTGGTGGTGGGAGGCCCGGGGGGGGGGGGGTGGGTGCTGCACGCGTCCGCAAAGAATAGGACAATCTGGTGATATTCACTTGAGAGTCAAAACATCGGTACTAAACTCAACAACTGCTGTGAGGCAATTGACCTGACTGTAAAAATCAACTGATTTTTATTGTCAAATAAAAGGATCAGTTTACTAAACTATAAATGTGTTTTAAGAGTCAGAAGATCTTACGAAACTTTAAGGAACGAAACATTAAAAAATCAATTACTATTCCAGTAATTTTGAAACTTCTAGTCGCTCTGATCCTGTTTATCACCAACTGTTTATGACTAAAATGTCTTTAAATGACCCTCAAGTTAAAAATAGAGAAGTTTCTCTTACATTAAACCTGACACTCTTTACGTTCATTACGTAATCATCACTAAGCTTAGATCCGGGGGCCACTTCGATACGTCTTTCAGAACGGTTCTTATACATACTGCCTTCCTCTGCTTACCAGATGGCTTCAATCAATGAGAACTGCAGGCACAGGTAAATCTAGTTCTGAGCATTGCCAGGAACATATCGTTGTCACCTCTCAGCTTTGAGCAGCCATTCTTTGTGGGTAGTAAATGGTTGGAAGACAAATGAACATCGCGTGCCTTGCCGCCCATGCATTTCCTAATGTTATTTACTTATTTATTGTCGTTGTTATTTGTATGTACAGTGGTTGATTCAGCCTTTGAATTCCGATTTGATCTCTAGAAATTTCTAATTTCGGTCTAACTTTTTCGCTACCAAGAAATACTTCCTAAACCTCTTACATAAATCGTTAAAAAAAAAGGTAAAGATCCCTTTTCACACCTTAGGCACATCGGGCATATTGTAAGAGTATTTCATATTTCACAGAACAATCGACACTAGCTGGGTAATGTGGTCAGCATTACGCCGGCCGTCTTTACTTCCCCAGGACAGCCATCCTGGTAACTATTTTAGGCTGGGTCGACCTGCGACGTCTCATACAGTGATAAAAATCAATTCAGCCAGCAGTGGGTTTCGATCGCGGTACGTGGGAATTACAAGTCGGACTTGCAACAAGTAAGCAACAGACGCTGCATAACATGCTATACTGCGTAAAATGAGACTGTATCTGGAAAATAAATGATATAAAAAACACTGATGATCGCAATGTGTCTGTCTGTCTGTCTGTCTGTCTGTCTGTCTGTCTGTCTGTCTGTCTGTCTGTCTGTCTGTCTGTCTGTCTGTCTGTCTGTCTGTCTGTCTGTCTGTCTGTCTGTCTGTCTGTCTGTCTGTCTGTCTGTCTGTCTGTCTGTCTGTCTGTCTGTCTGTCTGTCTGTCTGTCTGTCTGTATGTATGTATGTATGTATGTATGCATGTATGCGTGTATGCCTGTATGCATGTATGCATGTATGCTTGTGTGTGTGTGTGTGTGTGTCTGTCTGTCTGTCTGTCTGTCTGTCTGTCTGTCTGTCTGTCTGTCTGTCTGTCTGTCTGTCTGTCTGTCTGTCTGTCTGTCTGTCTGTCTGTCTGTCTGTCTGTCTGTCTGTCTGTCTGTCTGTCTGTCTGTCTGTCTGTCTGTCTGTCTGTCTGTCTGTCTGTCTGTCTGTCTGTATGTATGTATGTATGTATGTATGTATGTATGTATGTATGTATGTATGTATGTATGTATGTATGTATGTATGTATGTATGTATGTATGTATGTATGTATGTATGTATGTATGTATGTATGTATGTATGTATGCATGCATGCATGCATGCATGCATGCATGCATGCATGCATGTATGTATGTATGTATGTATGTATGTATGTATGTATGTATGTATGTATGTAGTATGTATGTATGTATGTATGTATGTATGTATGTATGTATGTATGTATGTATGTATGTATGTATGTATGTATGTATGTATGTGTATGTGTGTGTATGAATGTATGTATGAATTGTGTATGAATGTTTTATGTATGTGTATGTATGTATAATTCGTGTGTATGTGTGTATATACGTATGTGTGTATATAATTATGCTTATTCACTTGCGCGCATGTATGTTTGTGTGTATGCACGTGTGTGGGACTGTTAGTACTAGCACATGTGACACCTGTTTTCTGCATTTGTTTTTAACCTTGCCTGTGCAAAGCTTCAAGATTTTGCCTCGACTGACAAGACTAGTCTTCAAATGGAACTGTGAATGATACTGTGTATGGTTTCCACTGTTACCGTTAAACTATTCTGGACGATTCATTGCACTTGCGAAAATGCACGCCTTTCTGAACGCAATCGGCCACTGTATAATTAACTACTTTGTCTGGTTACACTATATGACTTTTCTTAAACACACACACACACACACACATACACACACACACACACACACACACACACACACACACGCACACACACGCACACGTAGACAGGCCCAGTGATACAGGGACACACAACCTACAGTGATGTTGGAAACTCAAGGAACGATTAACTTATAAACTGCTCACTTTTCTCATATACCAAGAAATCACGGTTTATCTCATACACCACAAGAGCACAAATTATCTCATACACCACAAGAGCACAAATTATCTCATACACCACAAGAGCACAATTTATCTCATACACCACAAGAGCACAAATTATCTCATACACCACAAGAGCACAAATTATCTCAGACACCACAAGAGCACAAATTATCTCAGACACCACAAGAGCACAAATTATCTCAGACACCACAAGAGCACAAATTATCTCAGACACCACAAGAGCACAAATTATCTCAGACACCACAAGAGCACAAATTATCTCAGACACCACAAGAGCACAAATTATCTCATACACCACAAGAGCACAAATTATCTCATACACCACAAGAGCACAAATTATCTCATACACCACAAGAGCACAAATTATCTCATACACCACAAGAGCACAAATTATCTCATACACCACAAGAGCACAAATTACCTCATATAAAATTATCTAATTCCTTGGATATACGCTCTAAATGTTACCCAGACTGAGAGTGGTCATTAATGTTGTTCCATGTGGTTCCATTTTCCTTTTGTTGCGTTCCTGAAATGTTGTTGATAGCTTTCAGCATCTGGATCTTATTTTCAGTGCTGTTCAGATAACTACATTTTGACATCCACCATTATAAACATATGAACGCTTTTGTTAGAGGGTGAGAAGGAAACACAACTCAAACAGAAATCTAGTGTCAGGGGCTGATATATATATATATATATATATATATATATATATATATATATATATATATATGTGTGTGTGTGTGTGTGTGTGTGTGTGTGTGTGTGTGTGTGTGTGAAAAGGAATACAGAATTCTATTTTCACAGGGTCACGAACTGGGCACACACGCCTCTTTTACATTCAACCCTTCACAACAGGCATCTGTCTCGCAGCTATTGTATTTATTTATAAAATATGTTATGTTTAGAGGGAAGCAGAGACAGAGAGAGAGAGAGAGAGAGAGAGAGAGAGAGAGAGAGAGAGAGAGAGAGAGAGAGAGAAGAGAGAGGCATAAAGGCAGATATAGACAGGAACAGACAAACAGGTGAAAGGCCGGACTGTTGAAGACAGACAGAAAGAAAAAGATGGTAAAAGATTTAGAGAGAGGAGGTGGTGAGAGACTAACGGACGCAGAAACAAATAAACTCACAGACAAACATTAACATTGACAGCTGATATACATATAGATTTTCAGTAGATACTTTTGCAGGAATTTACTGTTGCCCATTTTAGACTTAGGAACTCAGAATCTAAGTGTGTGCGTGTGTCGTAAAAGCGGGAGTTGATCATAATAATTGTGTCAGATAGACGCGTTTTGAACACCGGATGAACATTATGGCACACTTGTAGTAACCCATAAGTGATCCGTTCTTCTTGTAACTCAAGTCTGAGTCTGAAGAAGCTCAGTACATTGCACAGGCTCTATAGCAAAAGCGAGGATCCTGAAATACTTTGAGTAGATTTTAAACTGCAAATTTTTTTCCGGGCAACTGCCAAAGAACTTTTTTATGTGCTCAGCAATGCACTTGGGCGTCTGATCTTACTACCCAGATACCAGAGGAAATTACTAGAAGTTCAAGTCGACGTGAAAAAATACTCCAGCCTTTACAGGGAATTGAACCAGAAACCTCTAGCACTCGAGGCAGACACTATGCCCCGAGACCACCCAACTCCCATAGACTGAGTGAGAATTAAAGGATAAAGAAAAAAATTTTACTTTGAAAAAACATCTTTGTCAATAATGTGACATTTCAAGTGCCCACCCAGAAACTCTGACTTCCTATTAGACCCACTGTATAAACCGCCTCCTTCCATTAGCTTCAGATTGTTTCCATCTGTGGTTTCATAAAACTCGAAGTATCTTTTCTCAAGATGTAGTTTACTGTTGAGTTAAAGCATCTATATACTGCTGGTTTGCTTACACAGATGCTGGCCTGGCTTGGTTGTTTCTCAAACATGAATACATCACAGGGCCAGATTTAGACTTCATGATGTTCCTGGTTATGTGAAGCCCTGAGGCCCCGACCATTTGAAATTTTACAAGACAACTTCAAAATAATGCCTTTTAAATATATACGTAAGGAAAATATATAGTTTTTTAATTTTCAGGGGAAAAAATAAAAAGTAAGGTGTTTTCAAAATCGCAGACATTATATTATACTGTATACACCTTTCCCAAGGGTTTTGTCTTGTTTATTGTTGTATTTATGATAATTTTGTGTGTGTGTGTGTGTGTGTGTGTGTGTGTGTGTGTGTCAAAATGGAAGAGCTGCCATTTGTAAAGATGGATATCTGCTACACAAAACAAAACGTAAATAATTGTCACTGTTTTTGTTGAACGCTTAGTTAACTGGCATTACGAACCTTTCACCTTGAAGAACAATTCATTTCGGGATGAAAAAAAAATTCCCTTAACCTTGAAGAACAATTCATTTCGGGATGAAAATAATTTGCTAAGTGTACAGATAAGGGAAATATGTGAGAACGGCATTTGCGAGAGAAGGGAACCGTATAGACGGTCTTTGCCAAGGGTGTTGTAAAAACTTCTGCAATCTTAAAATGTAAACAGGAAGTTCAGAATAAGCAATACACTATTATCGTGATTGTAAAATAAAGGTCCTATTTAGAGTTCTTCTAAAAATAAAATATGAAGGTCTCCTTTTTAAAATTTTGTTTAAAAAAAAAAAAATTCAACTTCAAGGTCGCAATTTGAAGTGTTGTAAGAAATGCATCGTGAAGTTCCATTTCAAGGACTTCTGTAACACATGTAAATATATATATATATGTGTGTGTGTGTTTTGTGTATGTATGTATATATATACTTATATGTATATATACATACATACACACACACACAAACACACAAATATGTGTGTGTTTGTGTGTGTATATATATATATATATATATATAAATATATATATATATATAGATAGATATATATATACACACATATATATTAGGGCTGTACCGAATAGAGATTTTCACTATTCGACTGAATACGAATAACGGGACCAACTATTCGGCCGAATATGAATACGAATAGTGTATAGTGTATAAAATATATCCCCCCCCCCCTTCCCCCAGAAAATTCATAATGTCCAATTTACGCTGAACTTTTACTTCACATGAAGTAGCACAGAATAGTCATCTTCTTCTTTAGCATTCTGAGCCCTTGAGGTTTACTGCTGCAGATATCACTAGTCTCCATTCATCTCTCTGGCTGGCCTTCACTTCAAAATTTGTGACACAAGTTGTTAGCAGGTCTGGCTGGACATTATCTCTGGAACTTTTTTTTTTTCTGCCCTGTAGTCATCTCCCTCGCGTATACAGTTTTTACTTCTCTGTCGTCTGACATTCTTTCAATATGCCCCAACCATTTTAGTCTGTTAGCTCTCATGATGCCAGTGATCAATGGTGATTTAAACAGATTGTGTGTTACGTTGTTGCTTCTCACTCTCCATTCCCCGCTGTTCGCATCTTTGATGGGTCCAAAGATTTGTCGTAAGACTGTTTTCGAAAAGCTGTAATAAGGCCTCATCTATTTTATTTATGCTTCAAGTTTTAGAGCCATATAAAACTACTGGTCTTATCAACGTTTTATATATTTTGTCTTAGTGTTGCGAGACAGAGACTTTGACTTTAGTAGATTTGAAGGGCATAGTATACTTTATTTCTAGATTGTTCTCTAAATTGTATTTCTTCTCTCATAATGAAGTAGTTGAAGTTTGGACCCAAAGTATGTTTTCCGCTCGTTTGATTTTCCTATTATTGACTTGGATGTGGCCGGGGTTTATATTCTGTCCATGTCTAGTTAGTTTTTGTACAGAATAGTAAACATTTAAAAGCATTTTATGTTTTGCATCCTTCAGTCAGTCTGTGGTAACTAATAACTAGGAATTAAAGAATCCTAAGTATTATAACAAGTAACTAAACTTGGAAATTGTCACCGAGAGCTTAGTTAATACATGAAAGCAAAACCAATCGTTCCATGTTGTCAGTATTAAGGCCGTGTACGCAGAAGCTGGTGTAAGGTAACTACTATTCGTATTCGGCCAGACCGCAACTATTCGGCCGAATACCGAATAGTCAATAGGTCCACTATTCGGCCCCGAAGCGAATACGAAGCGAATATTAGGTACAGCCCTAATATATATAAAGGTTGGGGATGTAGAATGATTCTAACCTAAGAGGTAATTCAGTGACTATCGGTGTTAGAAGACAGCAGCCACAGACTGACTTGTAACCCCACCAGGGCCGCACAACAAGCGATAAATACCCGGTGACACAAAGTGCCACCATTCGGATGAGAATCGCCCTGGCGTAAGTTCCGAGAATCTCTGTTTAACCCGTAGGTTATATTTGGGCCCCTGACAACAGCCGGAATGCGGATTCAAATAATAAAAATATTGCGTCTCATTTTGGAGCGTATTGATGAGCAACCGCGTTATATTTCTTAGGAATAAAAAAGATAGTTAATCTGCGTTGTTTGGTACCAAAAGAATTGACAGCCAGAGCGGACATAGGTTATTACATAATGATGTTAGCCTGACTGTTAATCCCGCCCTGGTGATTCAGCACGCAGTGTATTTATTTCCCTGAACACATAGCCAGCAGTCTTCATTATCACAACCTGCCCCTCCTCGTTTCTTTTGCCTCGAAACCCGGGTACTTTCCTTTCCTGTTTCCCTCCCTTCAAGAAATGTGTTCCCCTCTCTGCAAAGATACATACCTGAGATAAACTGGGCATTAACTGCCTGCACCGTACCTTACCCCTTCGCTACCCTAATGCAACGCAACTGTTTTATAGCACATGCTAATGGAATCTCGATTCCTAACTAGTTTGCCATCGTTTACATAAACAATTTTAAACTCAATCCATTTACCAAGCACAAACATATGACTGCTTGTACCCTCTATATATATCAAATTTAGCTCGGTGTAGTTTGGTTCAGAATTAAAATAATACTTGTCTCAAAAGTCAATGCAACCTAAGCGGGTATTAAAAATGGGAAGTAAACACGGCTGGTGTGGTACTTCTTCATAAACAATCATCAGGTCCTTTAAAGAATCTTGCTGTAAGCGCAGCACATGTGAAAGTCTTTCTCTAGCCACTTCTCTTGCCCTATGTGCTTTCATAGCTAATGCATTGTTAAAATACATGCTGTGTTCTGTGCTGGTTACCATATTACCTGCTGTGTCATGTGCTGGTTATCATATTACCTGCTGTGTTATGTGCTGGTTACCATATTACGTGCTGCGTTATGTGCTGGTTACCATATTACGTGCTGCGTTATGTGCTGGTTACCATATTACCTGCTGTGTTATGTGCTGGTTACCATATTACGTGCTGCTTTATGTGCTGGTTACCATATTACGTGATGTGTTATGTGCTGGTTACCATATTACGTGCTGCGTTACGTGCTGGTTACCATATTACGTGCTGTGTTACGTGCTGGTTGCCATATTACGTGCTGTGTTATGTGCTGTTTACAATATTACGTGCTGTGTTATGTGCTGGTTACCATATTACCTGCTGTGTTATGTGCTGGTTACCATATTACGTGCTGTATTATTTGCTCGTTATCATATAATGTGCTTTGTTTTGTGCTGGTTATCATACGTTATACCATTAAGTGTTCGTTTATTTATAAATGTGGATAATGATGAATCTCTATCATTAACAAGATTACGTGACATGGGAGTAAAGCACCGTACAGCAAATATATGAAACCTTTAAGGCCGAGATAAAAGACACAACGACCAATTTTTCACGAAAACAATTAGTTTCTTAGAGTAGCTGTTGCATTGGAGGACTGAGAACGCCTGGGGAAACCTAATGTACAGTCACACCAACTGTGACAACATGACATTTGTCTATAAAAATGTGGGATTAGAATCATTTGTTCGCCCCCCTCCCCCATCATCATCAACATCAGGTGCCTTGCCGACTGGTGTGGGCGATCATGCCTCTCCCTAATCTGCGGTCTCCTGCAGCATGTATCAGTTCGTGTGTCGACACACCTCCATGCCATGCAACCACACTGTCGAGCATCTTCTCTCGTTGTCTTCCTCTCTCTCTCCTTCCACAGATCTTTCCAGTGGTCACAACATATTCTATTTTCCCTCTTCTCATAACATGGCCGAAAACATGATGACAGTCTCCTTCTGATGTCTGTGATAAGTTGTCTTAGGGCTCCCGCCTCTTTCAAAACCTCTTAGTTGCTCTTTTTTGGCTGTCCAATGTATTCTAAGCATTCTTCTGTAAAACCACATCTCCGAAGCCTCCAGAAATTGTTTGGCCTGCCTACCGATTGTCCAGGATTCACAGCCATATGTTAAAACTGGATGTATGTAGCAAGCAAGAATTCGTTTTCTAACTCTCAATGACAAGGATATATTGCACAAGATGTTTTTAATTTTATAAAATGCCTGTCCTATTCTGTTTCTTATCTCAGTTATGCATCTTCCATCTGATGTTATCCATGTGCCCAGATACTTAAATTTCTTAACTTGTCCTAAAACACCATCAACTTTTATTACACAATTAGGAATAATTCGTTTCTTTGATACCACCATTACTTCTGTCTTCCCATTATTCAATCTGAGGCCCATTCTTCAACTTTCTAACACCACAATGTCTATCATTTCCTGTATATAGTTCTTTCTGACTTGTTGCTATCAAGACTGTGTCATCAGCATAACGTAAATTGTTTATATTGTGCCCACCAACCACAATTCCGGGCATACCAATTAAAGATCTCATTATCTATTCACTGTATATTGAAAACAAATCAGGTGACAGTACACATCCTTGTCGTACGCTCCTCTTTATGCTTTGAAATGTACCTAAACAGTTGTTAATTCTTATAGCTGCTGTTTGCTGCCAATACACATTCTTTATTATTCGTAGATCTTTCCCATTATTGTTTTATTTTTCTAACAGTTTGATTACTTCTTCATGCATCACTGTCACGAGACGACCTCAGTGGTTCCAGAAGTTAGTACTCGTAACAAGTTCTTCTGGTTATTGATATTACTTTAAACCAAATTGATTTAAATGTTTCCAGTCCTTAGTCCAGACAAAGCGACCCAACCTTGGGTAATATTACCTAAAACTTTACACTGTAGCTAGGAATTCTATTCTCATGTGTCATTGTCAGAATGTTATCTCCTGACCACAGACTGTAGAGGCCAGCGAACGGGGAACTTAGCATCACACCTGAGATTAGCTTCCCTGAGCTGGACCGTAGGTCGTAAAGGTTACCTAACACAGACTAGATCAGGGGAATTGAGTGGACTAGTAGACGTTGTGGCAACCAGAGGCTGGAGTTCGCACGTCAGTGTCATTCTCCGGAGAACAGGTGTTTGCCAATTAGGAATGTTTGATCTTGGTCAAGCAGGAAACACAATGGCTTCACTGACCGTCTTTTAACACCTGCCAGTTAGATTCGTTGTAAACTAGATTGGGTCACTTAAGAATGTTCGCTCTAGGGATGTCAGTCCAGAATTGACTGACAGGCCACTTGTTAGCTAATTTGATCTGATAGGTACTTCAGAGGCGTGGCTTAAGTCATCGTCTTGAGGGTTGGGTAGAACCGAGTAAAGGGAGGAGTTTAACCTTTGAGACAGTTAGTTTGTATAATTCGAGCCTTTGGAATTCCCGTCACATCGCAGCTAGCAAGCAATAAACACAGGTCGACGTAAAGGTAATTTTACGGTCGGATTCTGGTTTGGCGATCGATGGAAAGTTCCCAGCGCCCATGTGACGATCAGTCCATGAAAGAGACTACATTGTGTTAGACTCGGCCAGCTTGGAACGATGTGGAGAACGAGGTGGGGATGAAGTGGAGAATAAGCTGAAACAGGCAGAAAACAGGCAAGGAAGAGTTGGACAAGCTTGACAGTTCCTCACATATCACCATCATCATACCACTCTAAACCCCGGAGCTGTTTTCTCGCTGAAGCTTAGCACTATCATAACTCTAACCAGTCATTGTGTAAATCAACAAACTGGGAATGTCATTGTTAGTAAATAAAGCTGTATGTCAAGTTTTATACTACAGTGTCTGTTAAATTCCAAGTGTATTCAGTCTTACCTGTTTAACTAAACTGATAGATAGAATTACATTTGGTGGGAGCTCAAATAATATGAGAATAATTCTTTAATTATTCATAATAACACCGGGAGAAGGTAGAAGATGGAGGAATCATTTGCCCTGTCTAATAATTCATTAAATATAATGATAGACATCTAAAATTCCTTTCCTTCTCTTGTGGGTACCAAGTTCAGCTAATGTTAATGTACTTAACGAGCCAATATGGCTGTTTTCTTGGATATCCAGGACTTTGTCTGAGAGCGACATAGCTCATATTTTAGTTCGGTTAATCTGGTGAAGGGAATGTGTTGAGAGGAACATCCCTACTCAACATTATAAACATTTAATCCACCGCGTCACGTCACAATCACACAGTCAAATGCTTTTGTATAGTCTATAAAGCATATGTACAAATCAGTCTTTACTTCTATAGCTCTCTCTGACAATGTCGTTAGGATGTATATGGCATTGTTTGAACCTTTTCCTTCTACAAATCCACATTGTTCATAGCTGATTTCTGGTTTAATTTTGTTTCTTATTCTTCCTATAATTATTCTCAGTAAAATCTGAGTCATGTGACTCATAAGACTTATTGTGCGATGGTCTTCACATTTTATAGAGCATGGTTTCTTAGGCAGAGCTATAAATATGGATTTTAAAAGGTCATTTGGAAAATACCCACTATTATAAATATCATTTAAAAATTTAGTTATTATTTCAATTCCAAAATCTCCCAGGGTGTCGATTTCTTCCAGTGAGATGTTGTCTGGCCCGGGTGCTTTTCCTTTCTTCATATGATGTATTGCATCCTCAACTTCTGCAGTCATTATTGATGGACCATCATTGTTGGTCTGCAGTTCTACATCTGGTCTATTATCATCATACAATTCCCCTATATTTCTCTGTCCATCTGTTAATTATATTATTATGTCCCATTTATAAGACACCATCTTTTGATTTTAAACATCCAGTGCTGTTTAGTGTCAGTGTCATCTTTCCTGTTAACATATTTATCTGTTGGTACATGGAATGTGAACTTTCCTGTTGTTTTCCCAAATCTCTGTACATACTTGATTCAGCCAGGCTTCTTTAGCCACTTTGCATTTGTTCACTATTTCTTTCTGTATTCTAGAGTATTCTTCTTTATCATTCTTTTTCTTCCTTCTTTCATCCATCAACTGCAGAGTTTCGGTTGACATCCATTTCTTTTTTTCAACTCTATGGGTTGGTGGGATTGTCTCTTTAGATGTCTGCTGGATTGACACCCCCCCCCCCCCGCCCGCCCGCAATTATCATTATGGAGTCTTTTTTTGAAAAAAAAAATGGTAAAGGACCCTTTTCAAGCGCTTGGCGCCGGGAACATATGATGTTAGATTAAATTTTCATAATCAGATCTTGGTTGGTAATGTGGTCAACAACACGGTGGCCGCCTTTACTTCCCGTGACGTAACTATTACACAGTTTAGGATGAGTTGAATTGTGAGCTAAGGTCAGTTTTGAAAAAAAAAAAAAACTAATTCCGCCTCGATTGCGGATTAGAACTCTAGAGCTTTATAGGAAAATGACACAACGAATATTTGTACTATAAGACAAATTTACATGATTTTTATATTCAATAGCGAGCTCTAACCCTACTTAGCAAGTGGTAAAGACTACATAGTTTGGAGTATAGTCATACCCAATTTGGCCTGCCATCATTGAGATTTCCATTAGTGTGAAAAGCGAGGATGGGACTTTACATGGTCGACATCCGTTCTGGAGCCAATTATTTGGACTTCTGCACTCAGTAAGGAGTGCCAGAGGTGATTGTAGTGTATAGTTTAGGACTAGGTGGGGATGCTTGCAGAGACACATACTGGTCCCTCGCACTAAATTATGAGTGCCTGGGGTGATTGTAGTATATAGTTAAGGACTAGGTAGGGATGCTTGCAGAGATACATACTGGTCCCTCGCACTAAATTATGAGTGCCAGAGGTGATTGTAGTATATAGTTTAGGACTAGTTGGGGATGCTTGCAGAGACACATATTGGTCCCTCGCACTAAATTATGAGTGCCTGAGGTGAGGATCTCATCAAGCTAGTCTCAGTCATAGGAAAGCCTGACTGAGGACATTATAGATTAGCTGATGTAACAGCTCAATGAAATAAGTAAGCTGTAACCAAAAGCCTGAGCAATAAACATTTTCTCCTTTGTAAGTATATTATCTCAATATCATACATTCTTCAAGTCGGTGGTATTGTAAACAATGTATGTGTGAACGAACCGAGTGACAAATCAATACAACGTTAACTGTGCGGTCT
This sequence comes from Candidula unifasciata, assembly GCA_905116865.2. Taxonomy (NCBI): domain Eukaryota; kingdom Metazoa; phylum Mollusca; class Gastropoda; order Stylommatophora; family Geomitridae; genus Candidula; species Candidula unifasciata. Next base: position 63,431 of record CAJHNH020002470.1, on the reverse strand, counting down.
GGCCAAAAGTATGCCAAGCGAAGAAAACAGGAATGATTGAGAACAGTGGAAGTTCACGAGTAAATGAAAGGGCTATTTAAGAAGTGAAAACAAATGAAATAGTCTAGTCTGATATTCAATCCTGTGAAATATGGTCTGGTGGTGTGGAAAGGTTAGAGTTGAGTGAATTTACAAGCAAGTGAATGTATTCTAGCGCAGACCGTGAGTGTCACGAAAACTTACACTTTCTTTAACCTGACATCTTGCAATGGTCGAAAATCGTCTGCTGTCCGTGTTAATGGTTGCGCATGTATGCAAGTCGTTGGAAATGCTTTGTTTTGTCAGGTAACGACACATTCTATGTTCTGTATAATCACACTAGACGGCCGAATGAGGAACATTACTTAATAAAGTACAGTTATTAGCTATTCTGTGTTTCTCAATATGTGGTCATATTTCAAGAATGATGTTTTGAAGTACTTTTTAATGTGTCTGAAAAGACTAAATGAATTAGAGCCAAGAGAGTCACTGTGGTTAAATATTATAGGAATAGATCTTTTCTCCGGGAAACGCTGGAGTGTTAGCAAATCTTCTTCTTCTTCGCGTTCACCAGCTGTACACTCTGGTGTAAAGTTCTGGTTGTTCGTCCACTTCTGGACTGCAGTCCTGCTCCAGAACCTGAGTGTTGCGTGTGCATCAGTTTTACAGATCTGATTCAATTGAATGCAGACTGCTGGTTCCTTGCCGCTCAGGCAGATGCACTCCGACTTCAAAGGAAGCTTCCCAGTTAGTCGACTCTTACGACATGCTTTTGGGGAGGCAGTGGGTCTATTCTATTTCTTGTTAGCAAATGAACAGGCGGATAGACTGGCTGGCTCTGCACAACTTTGTGGAATACTGGTGCATGACAAGGCATACGTGGTCAGGGTCGTGTGGGAGAGCTTATACAATTCAGAGGAGCAAATGGATCACCACAGTCTGGTGAGACTGATGCAGCGGGGAGTGACAACGGGTTCTGGCCGATGCTCGACGCTCAGAGGAAAGACAAACCGAACGTTTCATCAGAATGCTAGTGGCACCATTAGTATTAGAACTCTGCACTGGCTGCTGAAGTTCCAGTTTCAGTTTGTGTGAAAGAAAAATATCAAACTTTTGGCGACGTGTAACCAGCTCCTTTCTGAGCGTCGGTTATTTTGTCGGCCGGGTTTCCTAGTGGGTTATCCTTTGCTTGGGTCTTCCTTTGTGGTGTGTGATCACACTTGCTTTGTGTTTTTGTTTGCCGCTGTCCTTGCATGCCGTTTGCTGGCTGCTGAAAATGGGGAGAGGGAGCTTATGGAAATTCCAAAAGTGCTGCGATGTCGGTTCTTGAATCAACTCAACTCTCAGATGGACAACACACTAGATGAAAGATCAGAATGCAAATCTTCTTGCTCGCAGTTTCTGGCACACTCTCTCAGCTGCTGATTTTCAACGTTAAATGTCACTACGTGACGGTAAAACACGCTGGAAATTGTGTTGTTTAGTTTCGTTAGCTGAGATAATAAGATTTCACTCACACAAAAAAAAAAAAAAAACCTTTTATAAAAAAGCACGGGATTTGCTAAGTTAGCAAGTCCGTTCTCGCGGTGTAAACACTTATGTCGCTCTGTTCCACGGAATTCCCAGCAAGCTCTTTCACGTTGACTGTACTATCTAGGTTAGTGTTCTCCAGCCTGATTTCCAGAGTCACAGAAAACATTCAAATCGTTCTCCAGTGGATCCCGGCTCACTGCGTCATACCAGGAAATGAGCTAGCAGATAGACTGCAAAAAATGGAACAACGGAGAAACAACACGGCCATTCATTGTCATTACCAGAAATCAAGACACTTATCAAAGGAAAATACCAGGGAGTGTGGAGAGAACAAATTAACAGTAAACATCCACAAGAACCCATAAGCAGAATCAACAGAAAGCAATATATAACAATTTTCCGTCTACGAACAGGACACTGCAGACTCAACTACCACATGCATTAAATAAAGATTGCACAGTCCCCACAGTGTGTCTGTCAAACAGGACCACAAACACCTCAGCACATTCTGCAGACCTGCCCACTATACCTGCAACTTCGAAAAGACACCTGGCCTCAGGAGCAAAGTTTGCAGAGCTATGGGGAACCATGCAGGACCTGCAGCTGACATGCGAGTTTATAGAGGCAACCCACCTGATGGTCTGATCTGAGCATACGAAAGCGAACGCAAAGAAGAAGAAGAAGATTTTCACCCCTGGGAATTCCCATTGTTGTGCAGTGACGTCGATTGTAATAATATAACACAACATAACATAGCACACGCGTAGCATGTCAAAACAGGGAAAATTGCAGAGTGGCAAGCATCACCTTTGAAGGTCCTGGGTAGTTAGCATCCTTTAGCTATTTTTTCCAGGTCATACCGGTGTGTTGGGAAACGAGAATGCAGATAGACTGGCCGGTTCTGCACCGCTTAGTTGTGAACTGATGTATGACTAGCTGGAGGTTATAGAGGCCCTATGGGAGCGAGTGAATAGTGCCGAGGCACAGATAGATCATGCGCACTTGAATATATACAATCATTGTCTGAGTGTTGGATAAAAAAAAAAAGTAAAGTAAAGATCCCTTTTCACGCCTTTCGGCGCATCGGGCATATGGGCAGAGCGTCCCATATTTTTACAGACCATCGGCACTCTCTGGGTAATGTGGTCAGCATTACGCCGGCTGTCTTTACTTTCCCAGGACAGCCCATCCTGGTACCCATTTTAGGCTGGGTCGACCTGCGACGTCCCATACCACGACAAAATTCCACGCTGCCTGCAGCGTGTTTCGATCGCGGTATGCTGGCTTACGAGTCGGACTCGCAACGCCTTAGCCACGGACGCTGCTGAGTGTTGGATATCACTAGGAAAACAAATATCAGTCTCTGAGTAATGTAGCTATTAGATTGTTGGTCGATTTCTGAGTAAAAAGACTTTCTTAACCATTTTAATAATAAAAATCAAATAGAGAAATCGAATGGGTGTTATAACAGTGCTGCATCTATCAGAAACCGCGAAACACCTCTCAAATTAGGTATATCGGATTATCTAACATCTGAGCGGCTACGGGTATCGCTTTAGCTGAAAAATGTCATTTTATGACATGGAATTTGGCACACAAACTGCTATCTGCATAAGTTTTTGTTTCTGTGGTTGGTTAGCTGCCAATTGGATCGCAAAACAATATTCCTGTTGAATGTTAAATGTGAATTAATAATCGACATCACAGCACTCAGGACGCCTCCCGTAGCCGCTCAGATTTTAGAAAATCCGATATACCTAATTTGAGAGTTGTTTCGCGGTTTCTGATAGTCGCAGCATTGTTATAACATCCATTCGATTTCTCTCTATGATTTTTATTATTAAAATGGTTAAGAAAGTCTTTTTACTCAGATGATAGGTCGACAGAAATCGACCAACAATCTAATCTAATAGCTACATTACTCAGAGGCTGATATTAGTTTTCCTAGTGATACCCAACACTCAGACAATGATTGTATATGATCAAGTTCGCATGATCTTATATCATCCCAGAAGGGATTAATAATTTAAAGGTTGATTTTAAAAGAATCCTTATTTGTCAGGGAAACAATTATCAAAGATTGCAGGAATCATACGGCCTCTATGTGAGTTATAAAAATATTCCTAGCTCTGTCTGGACTACAAGTTAAGTAACCATCGAATACACTCCTATAACTGTTATATATGGTTGAACGCGGGTTTCTGGAATGTGTATCTTATTATGCAGAAAGTGTTGGCCGTCCACCCGGACCTCTGTGTGATCCACCAATCTGCCGCAGCCACAGTTTGAAAAAAGCTGATCTGGTGGCTTGTACAAAGTCTGTGTCCGCTGACACATTTTCGTCTTCCCAGACGATAGCGTTGTGATGTTGAGAGGCATAGGAATCCCAGCCATTTATAAGAGGTGATAAAGTACCTCTCCTAAATCATCGGCGACCCGTTCACCTATTGACTAGCCAGTTGACGACTTCGTCGTGGGTTGAAATAGTACTTGGGTCTGTCTCGTTTGATCGCAGCAACCCTGCAAGAGTTTTTTTCAGGGCTACTTGGTGGCGGGCAATGCTAAGCCATTTTCATATAGCGCAAATAACCTGAGTCACAATTATAACCAAAAGCTCCTCCTTCGGGGATACTGGTTAAACATGGCGATTTAATTTTTTTTTTTTTTTAATGAACAAGCAAGCTAAGAACTCTTCTTGATAGCAAATAGCATAAAAGCATGGGTGGTATTATAGAGACAATAGCCTGATCTCTCTCTCTCTCTCTCTCTCTCTCTTTGTTTCTCTCTGTCTCTATCTCTCTCTCTCTCTCTCTCTCTCTCTCTCTCTCTCTCTCTCTCTCTCTCTCTCTTTCTCTCTCGGCCTGCATTGTTTACTACAAAGGAAAGGTATTTTCGAGAAGCTCCTCTACAGCAACGACATTGTTGTCCTACAGGAAACACACCTCGGTGACGAGATGGTTAAAATTGCGGGCTTCCAATCCTTCTACAATAGACGGCACCTCGAACAGCTCATTCTTGTTCGTGACCACATACTGGTGTCTGAGGTGGACATGTCTGAGTGGGATAATGACGACCTACAAGTACACGCAGTCAGAGTGATGGGCCCGGCCCAGTTTGTGATTGTCAATGTGTACGCCTGCAATGGAAAAGGTGGATACAGCGAAATGGCAGAGTTTGCTCCAGACTGAGGAAAAGAAAGTCCTTTACTGTGGAGATTTCAACGCCAGAGGAAACCAGTGGGGCAATGTAATCACCAATAAACAGGGGGAAGACCTGGAGGATGCTCTAGTGTCTGCCGATCTAGTATGCTTGAACGACGGAAAGGTTACCCGAATAGCAACCCGACAAGGGGATTCTGACAGCGTAATTGACCTGGCCCTAGTGTCTCCCTCCATAGCACCAGGATGCAGGTGGAGCACACTGGGATACCACGACAGTGATCACTTTCCGTGCGTCGTCCTGGTGGAGAAGAGCAACAACAAAGGTCATGTAATCAATGTGCCTGCTTTTATATATGACCGTACAGGGCAAGATGCCATTAGCAAAATCAGACGACGTAATACAAGAGCAGATCGCAGACGGCGGGAGAGATGGGCCCAGCCACCATGGTGGAATGAAGTAGTCAACATAGCGTGGCTAGAAAAAAGGAACGCTGTCAAGGCATGGCAAAAGGCAAGGAAAATTGATCCGTCACTTTCTGAACGCCTGATCAGTCTGAAAGATGAGGTCAACAAGCGGACAGTCGCTTTCAAGTTAATTGCGAAAGAAGCCAAGACAGCGAAATGGAACGAATTCTGCAAGAGCGTTTGCTCCGAGGGATCTCTTGTGACATTCTGGCGCCTTCAACGGAGCATGCACGGCGCCGCACGACCAAGGGGTATCCCTGATTTTCAGGGTACAGACCTGATATGGCAGAGAACTGATACTGATAAAGGAAAAACCCTCCTTGCGCGCTACTTGGAGCAAACTGACCAAAAAGACGAAGCTGCAAGAATAGGGGTTAAGATGAAACTGTCGATGCTGTGCGAGAACACTGAGCTAGGCACTGATTTCACAATCACTGCAGACACCTTAAGAACTTGCCTCAAGAAATCGCGCAGCACTGCTTCAGGTCCTGACGGCATCCGATACAATGACATGCTGATGATGTCGAATGCTGATTTGAAAAGCGTGGCAAAGGAATTCAATATCAGCATCCAGAGTGGCCAGATACAAGAGGAATGGCTCCATAGTTATTTGTTTCCACTACCAAAGCCTAATAAAGACCACTCAAAGATCTGCGGCTACAGAATCATCTCGATGCAGAATACTGTTGGCAAACTTTTGGAAAAAATTGTCGCACAAAGATTGACCACCTACTTGGAACTACATGATAAGTTCCCATCAACACTTGGAGGGTACAGATTGAAGAAAGAGACATGGTCCAATGCTGCTGTTTTCGCCTACGATGTGTACGAGGGATTTCAGATTAAAGAAGAGACATGTGCGGCAGTGTTGGACTTAGAAGATGCCTACAATAAAGTACCATATGATTATTTAATGCAATTACTGCTTAAACTAGAAGTCAATCCTATTCTGATCCGCTGGATTGCTGCGGTCCTGTTCCAGAGAAAGATTGTACTAAGATGTGGTAGCTGGTCCTCAGAGCCGCAAACGATATGCCCAGGCTTGCCACAGGGATCACCGCTATCACCAGTCTTATTCAATGTTTATACGGTGATGATCACTGAGCAGCAGTTGAATGGAAAGGGAAGGACTTTGTCATTTGCTGATGACATTTTGATTTTATCGACGAGGGCGTGATAGACAGGAGATCGCCAGCACAATGCACAAAGAACTCGATCGAATTGCCGCCTGGTGTGATGGTTCCAATGCCTATGTCAATCCCTCGAAGGCATCAGTGTCATGGTTTCTCTTTGAACAATCACATTGTCAAGTCGGACTTACCAGAAGTGAAAATGCGTGATAATGTATTGATCAGAACCAACGTTATGACGTTTCTCGGGGTGAGGTTCGATCGCAGCTTGTCATTCAGGGAACACGTTGACCATGCGATAACAAAAGCACGCAAAGGTCTATCTGCAATGAGGATTATGGCTGCTTCCAATATCGAGCAAAGACTGCTGGTGCTTCTATTCTATGGTCTGGTCCTTTCCCCCATTGAATACGCTCTGGCCATCCTCACTGTCAGTGCTACCCAGATTGAACGACTCGAGAAGGTGCAAAATGAAGCCATGCGTATTATTTTGGGATGTACAAGAGACACATCTTGTGGAGCAATGAGGTATCTACTTGACTTTCCAACAATGAACCAAAGGATCAGGATGTGGAGGGCTCGGGCATACCTCAAAATATGTGCTGATAAGAAACACCCACTGCATCAAGCGCTTTTTAGTGAAAAGGGCGACAGACTGAAGAGGGGAAAATCGTGGCTAGGTCGGGCAGAAGATGTTATTAGGCAAATATGCAGTCCTAACCGACATCATACCTGGTGCAGAATGGATACCTGTGCCTCAGGCGTTTATTTGTACATTTTCCTGTATTGTCACACTCAACAGGCGATGTAGAAAAGATAATCCTGTTGCTGTTAATGCAGAGGTCAACGCTCTCATCGGTGAAAAATCAGACGAAGCAGATGCACTAATCTATACAGACGGATCAGTTATACGCCAAAGAAGAAGCGCATGGGCATTTACAGCACGCTCAGCGGGCAGAACAGTCAAAGAGCCAACGGCGCCTTCTCCATGACAACCAGCAGCATGGACGATGGAGGTGATGGCAGTGACGCAAGCGTTTTGCCTGGCTTGAAACACAAAAATATCACCCGCATATGTATACTCAGTGATTCAATGAGTATGATCCGGAGGGTTCAGGCAGGTTCAGTGCGAAGACAATGGCTTGAATCAATCAGAAGTCCACTGTGCGAGGAGTCACCTTTATTTTTATTCCGGGACACGCAGGCGTCGATGGAAATGAAAGAGCTGACAGGTTGGCTGGATCCGCTATCACTACCGACGGTCGGCCTATGGATCATGCTGATATTATCAATGCCCTCAGAGAAATGGGAAGGATAGAGGACTTTGGTGGCAGTGAATCCACATCACTCGCCAGAATGGCAGACTTTGGGAATTAAGATCGGCACAGCAAAAAACGAGAACGCACACCGGGACACTGTCAGAAGACTTGTTAATCAACATAGAAACTGGTACTATTAGCCATCGGACGTTGGGATTCATACTGAGGGGAGGATCTGAGCACCTATGGACATGTCCGGAGTGCAATGATGATAACCCAACTAACTAACTAACTAACTAACTAAAGGAAAGGTAACACTATTAAGTTCAAAACAAAGTAAAGAAGCTGTCGCAACAGAAGAGCAACAGTCTCCCTGTTTGCCTGTCTGAGATTGTCAGCGTGTAGAATACTTTAACTCACAGGGTCGAAGGAATAAAAGTAGATAAAACACACACACACACACACACACACACACACACACACACACACATACACACACAGAGATAGAGAGAGAGAGAGAGAGAGAGAGAGAGAGAGAGAGGAAGGAGAGAATGAGAGAGAGAGAAGGGATATAAAATGAAGTGGGCGGGAAAAACATGGGAGTGAGTTGCGCCTGATAGCAAAGGATAGGTCGACGGTGCAAGCTGTTTGATGACCTAGGCTCAGTTATGGAGAGAAAAGGTGGTAAGGTGGATGGAGTAAAAAGTACAAGATAAAGAAGATGAGTACTTTAGTACAAGATACGTGCCGCCAGAAAGGTTAATTGTATTTGCCTTGTCGAGTACACTGAGTGCAGCATCTTGTTTCAATCGTCGAGTTTTCCCAAGCTTGGGGTTCTGAGTACTCTTGTGGGCACCAGTATTTTTGTTTTCATTGCCTTCTAGTTTTGGCACGATTGTCTGTACTTTAAGGGGCATTTATGAATCCAGTGAGTTTGCAGAAGTTTAGTTCGTTAAAAGTGCAAGTGATTAGTTAGAATTCTTGAGAACTCTAAATACTTAGGCAGAATAGAGAGAGTTGTTTTTGGTATTGATTTTCTGATAACTGTTTCTGAGGCTGTCACCAAACGTTGCTTCTTTCTCGTTTTCCTCTTCTTTTTCGTCAAATTCTTCTTTCTCATCATCCTCATTATTCTTCTGCTTCTTCTTCTTCTTCTTCTTCTTCATCTTCTTCTTCTTCTTCTTCTTCTTCTTCTTCTTCCTCCTCTTCATTTTCTTCTTCTTCTTCTTCTTCTTCTTCTTCTTCTTCTTTTTCTTCTTCTTCTTCTTCTTTTTCTTCTTCTTCTTTTTTCTTCTTCTTCTTCTTCTTCTTCTTCTTCTTCTTTTTCTTCTTCTTCTTCTTCTTTTTCTTCTTCTTCTTTTTTCTTCTTCTTCTTCTTTTTCTTCTTCTTTTTCTTCTTCTTCTATTCGAGGGTATACATGCTTTTGTATTTCTGCTTTACATTTATACTACGAATTTCAATCGTCCTGAAGCAGTTGCAATCTGCCGAACATAAATTTACCTCTAAAGACCATCAGAGCTTTTACTTAGTTGTAAATTAGCAAGTTATCCTGATGCAATTGTATCTTCAAAATTAAAATGTAAATGACAGTGTATGGGCAGATATAAAGCACTTTGAAGGTTGCAATGGCTGTCTTATAGCATTGCCCCCCCCCCCCCACCTACCCCCCAACCTCCCTAGCCCATCCCCCAACCTCCCTAGCCCATCCCCCAACCTCCCTAGCCCATCCCAAATGAATGTGTAAATACAAATAGTAGAGAGAAAGACAGAAAAGCATGACAATGGAAATAAGTGGAGAAAGAAGGCGAGAAGTACAGAGATGTTGATACAAAGAAAACTAAGAATATGAAGAAAGAACAAGAGAAGAAGCCGCTCTTACTTTTTTTCTTACAGTAAGTGAAAGAAAAATGGGAAAGGTCTGGATATCGGGGGGGGGGGGGGTGATTTATGATGCTAATGTAATCAAAAAACAGAAGACACGAAAATCAAAGAGGCGGGTTTAAGAATACAGGCAGAAACACAGAAAAATATAACCATAAAAAGGACAGAGCGAAAGACAAAAGAAAGACAGATGACAGATAGACATAATAAATACAGAACATATAGACAGTGGAAAAAAATGAAATAAAGATATAGAAAGAATAAAAATAAATTGAAGGTTAAAAAAAAAACGGAGAAAGAAAAGGGGAAAAGGCAGATCTTGGGGTCGTTAAATGCAACAGAAAGCCGGGAAACCCAGTTTTAACCCTCCCCCTCAAAAATGTTGGACTGTCCTTTGACTTTATCTGGGGTAGACAAATTAAGATATAACGAAAGGAAGAAAGAAAGAAAGAAAGAAAGAAAGAAAGAAAGAAAGAAAGAAAGAAAGAAAAGAAAGAAAGAAAGAAAGAAAGAAAAGAAAGAAAAAGAAAGAAAGAAAGAAAGAAAGAAAGAAAGAAAGAAGAAAGAAAAGAAAGAAAGAAAGAAAGAAAGAAAGAAAGAAAGAAAGAAAGAAAGAAAAAAAGAAAGAAAGAAAGAAAGAAAGAGAAAGAAAGAAAGAAAGAAAGAAAGAAAGAAAGAAAGAAAGAAAGAAAGAAAGAAAGAAAGAAAGAAAGAAAGAAAGAAAGAAAGAAAGAAAGAAAGAAAGAAAGAAAGAAAGAAAGAAACGAACAGCTATCGACAAAGCGGAGCAACGCGAAATAGTTCTGACAGCCACTTTACAAAAGCTAAAAAAGGAATGACGACCTGAAATAAAATTGCAAACAGGAAGCTATTGTTAAAGACAAGAAAAAAAAATCCTGACACATGGATAAGATAAACAGCTCGAACCTACGCACATTCACATAATTATCAACTTTACAAAACTGGGTCACTGTGCGAAGAGGTTGTTAAGAAAATAAAAGGAGGTAGAAGAGACGAAACTTTGGGTTTACCTGATTTGCCGACACCAAGAGCGCCAACAAGCGCAAGGTTGAACTCGGGTGTAGCTCCGTTGCGATGAAACACCTTTCTCCCACTCATCTTCGTTTGGATGCCTTCTGTAAATCCTACCTGGGCCCTCTGCCTGAAAGATTAGTTCTGCCAGGCAGGTCCTGATCTCAGAGCCTCTTGAATTTATCCCAAGTTTAAATGGTTGCAGAAGTTAAATGTATGAATAATAACTGCAACGACACATCCGTTTTCAAGATATTTGTTAAACAATTGTTAGATAGGAAGTTTGGAATTGAACACTTCACCTGCCTTTACTCAGTAATGTTATATGTATTGTACAATTGCAATATTATCACGTCCGTATCTATACGCGTATTTTATCGGAGCAAATTTTCAGAACAAATGGATATCTTCAACATACTCTGTACACAGACATCTCTGTTGATACTTGTTTTCACACGCCATATTCTGAAACAAAAACACAACATAGTTTACAATAGATAACTAGTAAAATCAAAGCGTTTCAGCGTTAACGTTATCTTTATGTGGGAAGGTTTGTGTCTGCTTGTCTATCTGTCTGTCTATTCGTCGATCAGCCCACCCATCCATCTGTCTGTCCGTCTGTCTGTATATTTTGGCTGTCTGTCTGTCTGTCTGTCTGTCTGTCTGTCTGTCTGTCTGTCTGTCTGTCTGTCTGTCTGTCTGTCTGTCTGTCTGTCTGTCTGTCTGTCTGTCTCTGTTTGTCTGTCTGTCTGTCTGTCTGTCTGTCTGTATGTCTGTCTGTCTGTCTGTCTGTCTGTCTGTCTGCCTGCCTGCCTGCCTGCCTGTCTGTCTGTCTGTCTGTCTGTCTGTCTGTCTGTCTGTCTGTCTGTCTGTCTGTACGTATGTATGTATGTATGTCTGAATGTCTATCTATCTGTCTGTCTGTGTGTCTCTCTCGATATGTCTGAAAACATGTCTATCAAAGTATTCTTTTTGTGAGTAAGTGTTGAATAAATATATATATATATATATATATATATATATATGTGTGTGTGTGTGTGTGTGTGTATTTGTGTGTGTGTATATATATATATAGGGGTGTGTGTGTGACAGAAAGATCTAGATAATTCTTCTACAGGCCAGCTAGCGGCACATTTGTGGAGTATGTTTCTTAAAATAATCCTCATAACTTTGCTTTCTTCTTTGGCTATGAAAACGGGCCTGCCGGAATGCGAACTTTGACATGTATTCTTTCCCCACAACTCACGAACATGACACACCGCATTTCTTTCCTGCAGGCTATTTGAATGTATCTTGATTCCTTACTAACGTGTACATTTATCTAACCTAACTGCCTCTCAGTCTTGATTTTCTTATGTAAGTGTGTTTGACTCCTGTTTTACTGTTACAAGGTAGTTCAGTCGTAGCTAAATGTAAAAGGTTAAAATCGAGAGTATCCGCTACGTTACACCGGGTTTTATCCCATTTGGCTCGGTCTTTCTCCAAAACTAGTGGCCGTCTGCTGAGAGAATCACATAGAGCAGGAACTTCGTAGATCTGGCGACGATCCTTAGGGTGCTCAGTTAAAATTGCAATCGTTAACTGAACGACATAGCTGTGAAATGAACCCACGACCTTCAGAACGAGAGGCAAACGGCTTGACCACTTCGCCACGGAAACCTTTAAAATCTGACCAAGCCCAGACAACAGCGGCCCGTAAATAATTTAGCACACACATAAACACACATACACACACACACATACATACATATATAATTTGTTTTTTAGTTTATCAGAATCTCAAGTGTGGAGCCGCTGCATTATATTTCGTGTACTGAATGGTAAAAAAAAATATAATAATAAATAGCAAATATTATAAACACATTCTTAAAAAGATGAGATATATTCATGATGGGAAAGAAGAAGGCGTTAAATTATTAATAACATTTTGGGGAAAGCGTCCCTCAAAAAACTCGACCACGTTTAAACTGCCGCTGGCATCAAGCTATCAGCAGTCTCCAGTTATATTTGTGGTGTAGTTTATTTGCCCCACTTTAAGTTTGTGATACGTGGGCCAGCTCTCTGGCTTTACATTCTTATCCAAATAACCTCCATCCTGCCTGGACCCTAGCATGTTGTTCTTCTTCTGATGTTTATGATGTTTCTCCTCGTGGGTCATCCTACGTCCTGTTCATTGTCCTTGTTATTGTGCTCTTGTGTCCTCTAATGTGCAGGGTGTCTGAATCCCTTTTCCGAAATTCAAAGAAAATCAAGAGGTATGGTGGCGCGGGGAGTGAGGAGCTCTAGTTGCAGGCTCCCAGTGTCTGGCGTCTATAGGTGTCAGCGTTACCTGCTTGACGCTGATTGCCTGTTAGCCTCACATAACTTATATCGGTGGAGAAATATGCTTGTCGTCAATACAATAAACAAAACGGAAATGTCACAGTGGCTTACAAAAGAAGAAAGAACAAAACAAAGGATAGGTATATTGTACTTTTTTTACCTCCTGTTGACGTCATAGCCATGTCTTATGAACAATGTATGCCAAGTTGTTGTTTTCTCCAAAAACACATTTCACACACTCAATGTAAACGAGCTAGTTCTCTTGTCATTGTAGTTTTTGATATAGCATTAATCACATTCTTTTCTTCACTATATGCCAATAGACCCTAGTCCTTTGCATCTGTGTGTCTGTAACGTCAGATTAATACTGCCATGTGAAGAAGAGACAAGGACTTTAAAAAAATGTTAATTAACTTCAAATTTAACTCTCTCCTTTTATGAAAGAGATAATTGATGTCCGGGGAAGGCATAAAAAGTAGGACAAATTTCCTATGTATACTACTTTCCCAGGGCCATGTACAAGCTCCTGTATGAAAAAAAATACCTTGTCAGTATTCGATAGAGTTTTGTAATGATGAAATATATGGTGTAAAAAGATACAAAGCCTGTTTATTGGTATGACAGGAAATATATCCGATCAAAGTTGCACCCGTCTCTCTGGCGTAGCTGGCTAAACCGGATTGCGCGGTGAGCGGGTGACGAACTCCTTGTGGTCCGGGTTCACTCACGGGGGTGGGCAGAAAAGCCACATTTCTTCCAGAATTACGGTATTTAAAATGGAATCACACCGAAAGGTTGCGATATCCATAATACCAAGCCTAAGAGTTAACAACTCATGGCTTCTGGATACTAAAACAAACAACAACATCAAACTTGCAGATTCGCTTGAGACAGACACTGGGTAGTTAATTGTTTCATGCGATGAATAAAATAAGTAAAATTTTTTTTTTTTTTTTTTAGAATGAATAATTCCGCACAATTGATGAGTCAGTCCAGTAGCATGTCCTTTGCAAAACCTTGCACCCATAACAACCCTCGAGAAAACTCCATCACAAGCAAGATGTCCCGCGTCTGATACACCCATCTGAACATCAAAAACATCCTGCACCCGTCTTCTCTTTGACCTTTTTTTTCCTTTCCAGACAGACGTATACCCCTTCACTATTGCTCTCTGCAAACTTTCGCGACGTTTACGTGCCCAAAATATTTCAATTTTCTGTGTTTTATCGTCTTTAATAGCCAACCATCTTCAATATTCATTTTCTGAAGCATAGATGCATTTGGCAGAGAGGAGATAACAAAATATTTCAACCAGTTTTACTAAAAAGGTTAGGGTGGCACAAGCACTTCTATAAAGGTTATGATGATGATGATTTTCTTCTTCTTGGCTGTAAACTTGTGGAAAGTTTTGGTTGTTCGTTCATTTCTGGATTTTTGTCTTGTTCCAGATCTCTAGTTTTGCGTGCAAATCTCTCTTACATTTCTAGCTTATTTTTGTGCTGACTGTTGGTTCCGAGTCTCTAAGGCAGATAGATTGAGATTTCGAGGGGAAAAAAAAAAGCCCTAAAAAAGGATAAATGGTTGTTTACTTTTTGTTCACCCCATTTAGAGAAATCCGAGTGTTTCAGGAAAAATCCAATAATGGAAAAAGGGGGAGGGGAGTTAGGATAGAGTTAGAGTTAGCCGTTGATTATTTCACACCGTAATACCCATATAACAATTGACTTTTCCCTTACGACATGCTTTATAGCGGATCTGTTATGATGCTAATTGGGAAATCCCATGACGTCAATACAGGCCAGAGTTTCCGACTGGCATAGGTCAAAGGTTAAGGGGAGAAGTCATGAGATTCCAGTAACTGAAAATGTACAGATGTAAGATTGAAGAGTCTCGACAAAATCACATATGAGAAAAGGACATAAGCTCAGCAGAGAGAAAGTAAGAGTCATTCTATGTAGTCATTCAGATGGAAAGCGTGTGCTTAAACTATGCAGGAAATTGTTAGGATGTCTGTGGGAACCTGGGTGGTAGACATAATGAGATAAGACCTGGTGACGAATTGCCGACAAGAGGGAAGAACGACAGATGATTGTCCAAGCGAAAGAGGAAAGGCGATTGGGGCGCAGCAGACAGCCGGCGTGAACGAATACGGTTGACATGTTGAAGTAGGTTAATGAGCTGGATCTATCTGATTAACACCGTGGGGCTTGAGAGGAGCATCAGCGCTTGAATAATTCCACAGACAGCTTAAAAATGGAAGACAGCGACATCGTCACTTGACCCAGCAGCAATAAACATTGATTCGCTACGTTAGAGCAGTCGATAGGAGGCTCGCTTTTAAATGCAGCTGCGACTCGCTGCAGCCACGGTCAGTTTTCGAAACCGGGCGGTTTCCCAGGTTCACCCAGCCTCTAGGAAATGGGTACCAGAGTGACACTCTGGGGTAAATGGAGGAACGTCACTGTAGCTACAGAGTTACGTGCGGACGGCGACACAGGCGGACAGTTTCTTATCAGCTGTCCGTAGTGGTGGCAGAGCACCTATGGTTTATAACCGTGTTTAAGTGACGCTGTTTCACATCTCCCGACTTTACTTTTACCTTTATTAATTCTCTAAACTGTGCTATTATCTTGTGTGCCGTCGCTCTTTATCTGACCCACTGGGGCAGATGAGGTCCCAAGAAAGTGCAATGCTCCGCTGGTTTAAGTTTGTAGAAGTCGCTGGATAACTGTCGCTGGATAACTGTCGCTGGATAAGTCACTTTGAACAATGACTTTATTCTAAAAGACTAAAACAAGACAACAACAAAACACTGCCCGACCTAGTGAATTACGTGCTGTCTAGGCAACACTCAGAAGAATTACAAGAAAGACAATATTTTTTCAAACTCTCTTACTATAGAAGAGCCAATACAAAGAAAAATATATATCTGTCTTCTTTTACCCCACTAGGACTTCACTCAAGTGATAAACACTCGATGACACCAAGTGCCATCACGTGGATGAGGATCACCCGTGGAGAGGTCCCAGAAACCGCGTATTTTTTATTAATGATAAAGTTAGGATCCCTTTTCACGCCTAAGGCGCATTGGGTATATGTGTATATATATTTACAGACCAATTGGCACTGGATGGGTAATGTGGTCAGCATTACGCCGGCTGTGTTTACTTTCCCAGGACAGCCATCCTGATACCCATTTTAGGCTGGGTCGACCTGCAACGCCACATACCGTTAAAAAAATCCACGCAGCCAGCAGTGTGTTTCGATCGCGGTACGTTGGATTACGAGTCGGATTTGCAACGCCTAAGCAACGGACGCCTGGCTATATTGTGGCCCCTGGCATGAGCCAGAGTAAGGCTTTAAAAACAGGAAAATTGTATCCCACAAAGGGATAATAAGATGGTATGAAAAAAAACTTAGAAGGGCTCATTACTCTTACAGATTTTCTGTGATGAAATATGCGGTTTAAGAAAAAGTGGGTGAAGTATTTTACTTCCCATTTTAGACAGGTTAAGGTAAGGTCGGGAGATGTGAACCAGCCTCATTGCACACAGTTATAAACCATACGTGCTCCTCCATCAGTACGGACAGCTGATAAGCAACTGTCCGCATGTGTCGCCGTCTGCACACAACTCCGTAGCTACAGCGACGATCCTTCATTTACCACAGAGTATTACCTCTGGTACCGATTACCTTGAGACTGGGTGAACCTTGGGAACCGCCCGGCTTCGTGCACCGGCCGTGGGCTGCATAGAGTGGCAGCTGGATTTGAAAGCGAGTCTCCTATCAACTGCGCTAACGCGGCCCTCAAAACGCAGAAACCACACCCGGTGACAAATATTATCATTCTCTGCAGTCAAACATCAGTCTCACTAAAAAAAAAGTAATTAATTGGCATTACCTACTTTTCTACAACAGATATCAACGAACCGCCATGCATGGAGAGTCATGACCTCTGCCCTATGTGCCGCACTCGACACAAGAGGAAAGACTAACTAACTAACCTACTTTTCTTAAAACGTCTTTTCATTTATTTTTACTTTCACAAAAATGTTAACATCTAAACTGATTGGTGAGCAACATCTAACAACTACACAGGGTGCATAGCACGATAGGAAATCAGTGATACAATGACATTATAGGCACATGTGTTTGCAGTTAGTTCGCTTCTTCTGTTGGTATTAATTTAGTTACTTAATATCCGGTTTGCTGCCAGCTCAAAGGCATTCTCAAGTTGTGTCGGATGTACTGTCTGCTCATGTGTCGCTCCTCACGTGAACAACTTTTGATATTACATAGTTAGTACTTAATCTACCGAAAGGAAGCCGTCATGGTATAGCGGTTGGACAATCGTCTGCAGATCCGAATTGCTTGGGTTCGGGTCCTGAGGGAGGCGAACTTTTTTTTAAAGAATGAGCTTTCATCTTAGGTTGACCCAGTCCTAATTGGGTACCATGCATAGTCCTGGGAAGTAAAGGCAGCTGACGTAATGTTGAATACATCACCCACCGCGTGCCGACTGGTCTATAAAATATAGGTCTAGTCCTATACGTCCACTACACCTGAAGGCGTGGAAAAGGGTACTTACCTTGTTTTCTTGTTTTTTTTTTTTTTTTGTCATCTACCAGGGATTCGATTCACCTCAGTGGCAACACCCATGCTTATCTGCCCGAAGATCGCCTGTTCGAATCCTCATAGATGCAGACATATATAAATACCCGTGGGTTCGCAGGCCTACCCAGTCTAAAATGGGCACCAGGAAATATCATGAGAGAAAAAGTCGATCGGCTTGATACAAATCAGATCATCCATTAGGGAAGAATCGGTCTATAAAATATGGGTCCAGTATCATATTCGCGAGATCGTTATCACTGCCCTGTTGTGAAATTATATCACATAGGGCACGACGTCTATCCCTCCATTTAGTGCTATCCTGTGCAATCGTTTCGCTTTCATGGATAGAATCCAGTCCAGCATCACTGGCCTCTCTCGCCACAGTTCATTTGAGGGTTTCTTTTGGATGACCACGACTCCCTGATTCCTTAATTTCCCACTGAAATGTCTGTTTGCTGATTCCGTCCTGGTTTGATTTTTTTCAGGATGTGTCCAATATAGAGCCATCTTCTCTGTCTTATAACTGTTGATACTAGTGGTCCAGTAAGTAAAGCCCCTTTTCACGCCTTCACACGTATTGGGCATATAGGGCTAGACCTATCTTTTATCTACCCATCTCGGTACTTGGTGGGGAATGTGGTTACCATCACGCCGGATGCTAGTGGTGCCCAGACGTTTGTGTTATTTCTTAACTCCTTTTGATACACCCGATATGTCATTGGAATATTAAAAAGAGCTCATTCTAGTAAAGACAATTAACTAGTGTTAGTTAGTTGTGTATCCTTTACAGGACATGGCAGAACCAACCCCAGCATTTTTGGCTGTTGTGGTTCTTCTAGGCAAATTTTATGTTTAGTAGTTTGTCATTGTTTCTGGACGCTCAGCTCTCGGTATCTCTGTCAAAACAAACGGAAGACGACCCGTCCGCAGCTAGGATCGAACCCGGCACCCAGGCATTACAAGCGCCTTCGCAATGCTTGAGCCACAGACTCCGATCCAATGAACTATTATGAAATATAAATAGTAGACCCCTTATGTTAGTTTGTACTCTACCTATATATCGAGGACTGAGGTTGTTGACACGATTGGCTTAGTTAATTTGAGTTAATAACCGACATCAAAGCACTCCGGACATGCACATAAGTGCGCTGTCCTCATCTTCAGCAGCCAGCACAGTTCCAATATCGATGACACCTTCAGCAGTGAAAACAGACCTTAACAGAGCATGTGCGCGTGTGTATGTGTGTGTGCGTGTGTGTGTGCGTGCGTGTGTGAGTGTGTATGTGTGTTTTAAAGAAGAAGAAAGCAGAAAAAAAAATGTATATGACATACATTGTTGGGAAAGGTCAAAGGTGTCCACTTGGGTTTCACTAATCATAGCGAAATGCCCACAACACTGCGTTTTGTTAAGTCACCAATCGTTACTGATCGATCAGCTCCCTCCAACTCTGTCGGTCAAATCCACTTGACTTGATGTTTACAAACTTAAAACCGTTCATTCAGCCTAGCTCTATGTAAGATCTTCGTTTGGTCTGCAGTTTCTTCTATTCCTCTCTATAGAACCATGTAGTACAATTTTACAATGGAGTGAGAGGCGGATCTTGTTACATGATCGTACCATTTCAGGTTCTGTCATGTCACTGCTCAATGGTCCATAGTTGCTAGTGTGTTGACAAAAGTACTCCAAATTCCGTCACTTGTGAAATTGTATCTATAAGATATACCAAATATCTGTATGATATACCTAGTGTCTATATAATATACATAGTATCTAAATTTTCACGTTCAGATGTTAAGGTCCACATTTCACATCCGTTATTTATTTAGTTAGTTTACTAGTTAGTTGGTTAATCGACATTATCCTCAGTGCATATTGGACAGGCCAATAAGCACTCGGATTCCATCGTCAATATATCCCTCAGCGTGCGGTGACTGATAACACCAGTATTCTTCTTTGTCTAGCGACTGATAACACCAGTATTCTTCTTTGGCTAGCGACTGATAACACCAGTATTTTTCTTTGTCTAGCGACTGATAACACCAGTATTCTTCTTTGGCTAGCGACTGATAACACCAGTATTTTTCTTTGGCTAGCGACTGATAACACCAGTATTCTTCTGTCTAGCGACTATAACACCAGCGACGACTGATAACACCAGTATTCTTCTTTGGCTAGCGACTGATAACACCAGTATTCTTCTTTGATAACACCAGTAGCGACTGATAACACCAGTACTGATAACTTCTTTTTGGCTAGCGACTGATAACACCAGTACTCTTCTTTGGCTAGCGACTGATAACACCAGTACTCTTCTTTGGCTAGCGACTGATAACACCAGTACTCTTCTTTGGCTAGCGACTGATAACACCAGTATTCTTCTTTGGCTAGCGACTGATAACACTTTTTGGCTAGCGACTGATAACACCAGTATGATAACACCAGTATTCTTCTTTGGCTAGCGACTGATAACACCAGTATTCTTCTTTGGCTAGCGACTGAGCTTCTTTGGCTAGCGACTGATAACACCAGTATTCTTCTTTGGCTACAACTGATAACACCAGTATTCTTCTTTGGCTAGCGACTGATAACACCAGTATTCTTCTTTGGCTAGCGCTATAACACCAGTATTCTTCTTTGGCTAGCAACTGATAACACCAGTATTCTTCTTTGGCTAGCGACTGATACCCAGTATTCTTCTTTGGCTAGCGACTGATAACACCAGTATTCTTCTTTGGCTAGCGACTGATAACACCAGTATTCTTCTTTGAGCGACTGATAACACCAGTATTCTTCTTTGGCTAGCGACTGATAACACCAGTATTCTTCTTTGGCTAGCAACTGATAACACCAGTATTCTTCTTTGGCTAGCGACTGATAACACCAGTACTCTTCTTTGGCTAGCGACTGATAACACCAGTATTCTTCTTTGGCTAGCAACTGATAACACCAGTACTCTTCTTTGGCTAGCGACTGATAACACCAGTACTCTTCTTTGGCTACCTTATAGTGTTTATGCTTGGTGACACTTCTTTTGATCTGCAGTTCTCGTAGTCTTTTGAGCATATGAAAGTAACGATAGCTAGAGCGTCCAAGCAGACGTATTTTTTTTTACAAGAAATTTTATGGGATATCCATCATATTAGTTTTTTAGCCAGGACTGATGTTGTCTGCGAAATTCTTGCCATGATTTATGCTTGGCAACCCCGACCACTTACAGTGGATCCTGAATAATTGAACTGATTCATTAGTTCTAGTTGGTGATCTTTAACGCATATTGGTGTAATTACACCAGCTCTATTTTTTGTCATTACTGAGGTAGTGTCTGCATTTATTTCTGTGACGTACTTTATAGATGTTTTAGAAAAACCTAAAAATGGGCTAAAATAAAGAAAATATCAGAAAGATATTATAATATTATATTATACACACATACATACATTTATACTTACGCACACATGCCTTCATTTCCAAATACAAACTTTCAAATACCCATACATATTCTCCCATACAGGAGAGGAGAGGGAGAGAGAGACAGAAAGAGAGAGACTTTGTAGGTAATGCATGCTTGTCCTGAAACTGATAACATCATATTTCGTGTAAGGATGCTTCTTTCAAGATGTGATTACCGATACTTAGGTAATAACGGTCGGTTGCGATAACTGAAATGGAACTCTTAAAGCAAAAGTGTATCTCTCCGTGTGTTTAATATTTTTTGTTCGCCCAGGTACACTTGAACTGTAATTAATGTTTTTCATCATCATCATATAGTAGGTATTTTTGCAAAACGATGCTTTCATTTGTGTCCCCTAACAAACTGTTAAAACAATGCAGATACAGTTTCCGGTTCAAAAGGCATAACAAAAATTAATCATTGTGGTTACAACAAATGCAGTGGCATCTCGGGTAACGAACTTAATTCCTTCTTTGAATCCTTTCGCTACCCGAAATGTTTGCGAACCGAAAGAATCCCATTCAAATTATTTCAGATCTGATTAATTCGTTCGACCGCCCTTTAATTTTTGTTGGGGAGGGGAGTGGGGGGGGGGGGTGGGGTGTGTATGGATTTATGTGTATCAAAAATATATATTTATATGCTATACAAAATACATGATAACTTAACTTTTATGGCTGATAGTTACAGGCACATGTAGATCGTAGAGTAGAGGAGGAGGAAGAAGAAGATGACTAGTTATTCAAAGGAGAGTCCTTTTTTTTTTTCAAATAACATTGGCCAACTGTTTAGTTCTTTCTTGTGTTTCTATTTTCTCTTGTTTGTGTCCTAGCAAGTGGTTCCATTGCTGTCTCAGTGTCTGTATTCTGATAAAACAACGATTTAGAGACAATTTTTTTTTCTTTGTTGAGAGATTTTCAAAAAATGGGTCATTGCGTTGTCACTTAAAATGTCTACTACAAAGCTGGTCACAGTTTTGTTGGTGTGATAATTCTCAATAAAAACTTGTACTTTACCCTACTTGCTACGCTTAAGATTTTCACTTGTTTGGGAGCCCTATTGAGGGTTGATTGAATGCAAAAAGCACTTTCAAAAAAGAAACACACAAATATGTATAAAAAGCAATACAACAACAAACATTGTTGGAACTGGGCTAGTGAAGAATGAGGAATCCCTGACACTAACACGATTGCGTGACATGGGAGTTAAGCATGGTGATGCACGTCTTTGCCGTCTTCGAGGCCGAGAAAGGAGACAATATAACCAGCTTCTCATGGGGACAATTAGTAAAAGTACTTTGGAGTGGCTGCTGCTTCGGAGAACTGAGCACGCATGGGTATGCCCAATGTGCAGTGACATTAATTGTGATAACAAAACATAAAATAACATCTTAGTAGGGAGTCGGCAGTACGAAACCCAAGTTCAAAGTGTCTCCTTTGTCAAAGAACTGCATGGCTGTTGAGTGAACAGTCGTTAACGATGGCAGGCAGGTCGTTGTAGGGGCGACGCCTGCTGGTGGACTTAATGTCCTAAGCCCCTTCCCCAGCTAATAATGAGGGCACTGCTGGGGTGACCGTTAATTAACCCTCATATAATTCTTCCGGTCAAAATGGACGCTAGGCACAGTCACCCTTTTTTTATTTTTTTTAAAGCCGTGGCAAATGTTGTTTTTTTTTTTTTTTTTTTTTTGGCTAGCGGTGGCGTGGCCGTTGCATTTTTGCTCCATTTGTAGACTGGAAGGATGTAGTTTCGTCGCCCAACTTCTGAGTTGAGTGCATGGCATGACACTGTGAGCTGCGTTTGTTTTTCGTTGGCACAGGAGCAGAGCATCTGTGGGGTGACCCGTTTGCTATGAAGCTGAAACTAGGATTACCAGATTACCAGATTACTGATGCTGTTTCTGTGCCAAAAATGCACCAACTCTGGTTTGTTCGGAATTTGTGTTTGTGCGCCGATTTGTATGTGGCTAAAGTAGGTCGTGACCCTAGATACACACACACACACGCACGCACGCACACACACACACACACACACACACACACCCTCACACTTTTGTCTACTCCCGAAATGCCTCGCGGCGTCAGGGTATGAAGAGATCTACGGAACTGTCCCTTTTGTTTATTTCGTATAAAGAACTTTTCAGTGACTGATATTTGTTTGGTTTATTTCCTGCGTGGTCGACCTATGGATCTGTCACCGCTGTATCTGTATAACATTGCTCTCTCTCTCTCTCTCTCTCTCTCTCTCTCTCTCTCTCTCTCTCTCTCTCTCTCTCTCTCTCTCTCTCTCTAGTGCCCTGTCTGATGTCAATCTTGTTACATGGCTAGTTCATTTGTTTTGTTGCTCTGTGGTGCGCTCTCTGATGTCAATCTTGTTACATGGCTAAATGGCTCTAACATCTCTGATTTCTTGTTTGGCTAAATCATTTGTTTTGTTGCTCTGTGGTGCGCTCTCTGATGTCAATCTTGTTACATGGCTAAATCATTTGATTTGTCAATTTGATGTCAATCTTGTTACATGGCTAAATTTTTTTGTTTTGCGCTCTCTGATGTCAATCTTGTTACATGGCTAAATCATTTGTTTTGTTGCTCTGTGGTGCGCTCTCTGACGTCAATCTTGTTACATGGCTAAATCATTTGTTTTGTTGCTCTGTGGTACACTCTCTGATGTCAATCTTGTTACATGGCTAAATCATTTGTTTTGTTGCTCTGTGGTGCGCTCTCTGATGTCAATCTTGTTACATGGCTAAATCATTTTTTTTAATGGTATTTTTGCCCTGTAGTGCATTTTCTGATGTCAATCTTGTTATATGGCTAAAACATGTGTTTTGTTGTCTACCTATAAAGTTTAGTATTGGTTCTATGCCGACTCTCCTTCTGATATCATTCGTCCCTAAGTCGATCTTTCTTTGTTACACGTAGCATACTACGTAAACATTTCATTTCTCTTGTTTCCTTGTCTTATCAAGACAGTGACAGTGTCCTTGTTTGACATTAATAGCATAACGTTGGTAAGAATATTGTGTTGAACTGTGTTCTTTTAGTGTTTATATTTACATGCATGCATTTCAAAACAGGTACCATTTGGCCTAAAACCTGACTGTCCTTACTTCATTGTTGTTGGATTTCTTTATTAATTCTTTAGTATTCTGAAAAACAAAATTCTCCCCAGTACTGTTAAAGCTCTCACCTTCTTAAACTATTTTATATATATATATATATATATATATATATATATATATATATATATATATATATATATATATATATATATATATATATATATAAAAGCACGCAGTTTAGTTTATATCCCCCCGTATACTGCAAAAGCACGCAAGAATAGACCCACTGCCTCCCCAGTTTGTAACTATGCGGCGCTTCCTTTGACTTTGAGAGGCAAGTCTGTATTCATGAGATCTGTAAAACATGTCAACACGGTCGGCGACTTTCAGAGTCATTGTTGAATTGTAAGCTGGTGAACAAGAGCAGTTAACTGCTGCTTTCAAATTGCGCGACAATGGAATCGAAAAAAAAATATTTTAAAATACAAAGCTCGTTTACAACGCCAAAACCAAAAATATTTTTGAATGTTCTCTATCTAAAAATGACATAACACATTTAAAGAAAAAAAAAACATGAAACGAACAAAAACCAGCTAATAGAACGCACGAACAAATTTAATGTACCAAAACCTAACAATAGCAAGTGCGGATAAGTTCAACATTGGAAAATTAATTGCTTTTTTTTTTTTCTTCTAAAAATATTTGGGAAAAAAACAAAACAATTTGATACAAATTAATGGGGGAAAAAGCTCACTTATCGGACAAATAAATGTCTTCTAACATCACTGATGGAATGTGAAATAAGCCTATTTATCATCAAAGAAGACACAATTTTGGTAACCCTCAGTCATTATATAGGCCAGTAAGCCATTTCAAGCGCCTGTGGGGTATGCACGGTGTGTATGCGTGTGTGCGCGCGCGCGCGTGCGTGTATCGTGCTGCTATCTGGATTTTGTAGACCGGACTAGTGGAAACGCACAGAATACAGACAAGAATGGCTCTCCGTATCTTTCTCGTCCAGCTTTAGTTTTCACCAAGGCAAAGTTCTTCACGGCCACTCAACTTACCAGTAGATTGAGTACACTAGTTTTAGGCTATCATAATCAACAAGCAAGGCATGGACAGTTCTAGAATTACATAAACTCAAATTTACAACATGACAGATGTGATGTTCGAGGAATTCGACTTGTGAAAAAAGAAGACATCGAATCACCAACGAGGAAATAAGAACAATCGTAAGTACAGTACCCTCATAGAACATCAAAGAAACAACTGGTTCGGTCAACTGGTTAGAATGGTGCACAATAGGCTAGCAGCTAGAGCGTACTATATGAGAACAGCAGGCTAGATTCTGCTGAGAAACCACCGACCCGGCTGCTTCGAGATACTAGCTAAGTGATTTTGTGTATCTGTGTAGTATTGTTTGATTTGTATGTGCTGATGAAGGCTCCATAGCCGCAACTTTCACGTTTTGTTTGTATTTGTTATAATATGAAGCTTGCTAATATACTTTTCGTTCGGTTTGATATCTTTTCTTGATACAAGGCAAGAGGCCGACCAAGAAAGAGATGGGTGGAGGGAGTAAAAAAAGAGATTATAGAAACGCAATGTAACATTAACACAAGCTATGCAATAAGACAAAGACAGGAAAATACATCTGACGCTTTTCTGCGACCCTTCATGGCATAATCAGCACGACAAAAGACGAAGACTATCTTATTCCACCTAGATGCAGATTGCCCGTTCCCATACTTGCTCAGTCCTCTGATGCAACATGCAACTCAAAGTATCTCCACTGATCGTTCCCATGATGGTTTCAATGTCTTCAGTAGTGTCCTCAAACGCGACACAGACATGCTTCACCAAGTTTCACTCTGAATTCATGTAATCGTGTTAGCATTAATGATTCCTTACTATTCGCTGTCTTTACCCACATAAGACTGCAGGTTACACCCGGCTGGTCTGTCCATTATAGGTGCTCGGATTATAACTTTTATGGAAGTTGAACAGGGTATCTGGGACCTGCCTTGTTGGTCTGCCAGCAAGATTAAAATTTTAGTTTAAAATCTTAGGATGGTAACGTAAATCTGTGAATAGCATCACTGGTGGAACAGTCTGAGCGATCGTTACCATTCACCAATCTAGTTGACTTTTTTTTTCCCCCCAACCTGTGATATAGAAGCCCACATGGCAATTGGATCATGAACAACATGACTTCTAGGTTAGGAGATTGAGACAGGGTTAGCAATGCAGGTATAGTGTTTGTTAACTGACTGGAAACATATCCTTGTCATTATCACTATGTAGCAGGTACTTTGCGTGATGACACTTTCATGACCGCAGCCTGAAAGTATCTCTGAACGCCCTGCCAGTTGTCAGGATTCGTGAACATTTATGTTAAGTGGGTCCCTTATCATTGGTGCCAAAACCTTGGGTCTCAGGTATCTTGGAGCTCCCAACATATTGTATACTGAGCGCCCTGTCCCAATAATTTCTAGGGACAGCACCCCCCCCCCCCCTTCCTTTCCACCCCTCCCGCCAACATTTGTCACCACATAAAGGACGTTTTAGGTTTAAGTGTTATTGTTTATCCATTTGATTTGATTTCACATATAATTTTCTTTTTTTGCCATTCAGAATACTACTAACTGCTAACTACTACTACTACTACCACTAACACTACTACTACTGCTACCACTACTACTACTGCTATCACTACTACTACTACCACTGCTACTTCTATTACTACTACTTCGACTACTATTACGACTACTACTACTACTACCACTACTACTACTACTACTACCACTACTACTACTACTACTACTACTACTACTACTACTACTACTACTACTACTACTACTACTTTTGCACAAGCCTCCCTTCCCCACAACGCTTTATCTGTGGCGTCGTATCTGTCTTTAATGACATCTAACTCCCGTCTATTATCTAAAGCTCAGGAGACAAGCAAACGCACCGGCTCTAAAAATGACAATATTTGAAATGACAATCGTTTTAAAGAAGTTTCGCAACGGCATAGTCTCGCTCCGACTAAACATAACCATTTACTAGTTTTGTTTTAATATGCATACCTTTGCTATCCCATGAACGAATCAGAGGATCTATTTGATAGTTCAGAGACGGTTATCTATGTGTAGAATACGTTGCGTTAAGTGTCTATACATACAGAATTAAAACATAATGGACTGTGTCTGCATTCAGGTGAACAATGACACACTACTATGTGAAGCGGCTGATCCATCACTTCTTTTTTGTACCTTTTAGTGAAGAGTTGACTGCTGAAGGAAGGTGAATTTCCCTGACTTTGTTAGTTTTGTTTTGTTAACATTTTCGTTTGTTTTAAATGTCATTAAAACTTCAAGCTTAGGTTGCAATTTAATGATATAATAGGTACTATATTCGTTCTACTGAAACAAATTGTTCTCGTCCGCTTTCTAAAATGTTTGAGTTCCTAAAGTATACAATGAATAGCTCGTGATTTGTGTACAGATAAGCTCCTTTGGCTGGCTTTGCGTGTGTCATGAATGGCTTGCTTTTTTTCTTTTTTCTTATGCTATGCTGTTCTTCATGTGTGTCAATTTTAAAACGATTGAAGAGGTACAAGTGTAGAACTATATATACAATTTTCAGTTCCTGGATCAGGACTAGAGTCCAGAAGTGGACGAACAACCAGATCTTTTCCGCCGGAGTTTACAGCCGGCGATAGCGAAGTAGAATATATAAAATATATAGTAATGAAGACGAATTAAAAGGAAAAAAAAACATGAAGAGACGTGATTACCCACACAAGAAGGAAACAATCGACATTCTTTGGAAATGTAATGAGATGGCGAAACTGGAGTACGTTGATGCGGTAACAAAGTTAGAGACAGAGAAAGACCTTGAGAGAAAATGCTGAACATTTTGACATCATGACATGGATAATCATCTATGTTAGAAATGGTTGACGGTACACGAGACAGGAGGTTATAAAAAGACAATATTACCAAAGCCGTAAGCAATGGAAGGAATGTAAGGAAAAAAGATGGGGGAAAAAACAAAAAGTATTGCTTTAAAAATATTCTCCAAAATATCAAATGCTAGGTTTCACATTATTTGCCAAGCTATTGGCAAGAACCTACAGTATCTCCACTATTTACTTTGTAACTAAAACATGTGTAAAGTTATAATTAAGGGTAACTGTTTTTCTTTATTGTCGTAATTAATAGCAGCAACAAACGTTCAAATATCAAAGATGTTACCATACTTACAGTACAGTCTCAGTAACTTATGTTTTATCCTAGGCGAATTTGAAAGCAGTGTTATAAATTTGAAAGAGCTTTCCCTCATGAAACAACCAGTTAATTATAACAGCTCAACAAAAACGCCAGATCTATTTATTTTAAATATGAACACCTCCTCTGGCTCTTTCCAAAGTGTCTCGGGTATCGTTAGCGACGCAAGGTTTTACCCTAGAGTTTTGTACCAGCACAAGTGCTTGTAGTGAGATGCCGCCGAGAGCTATGTCTGTGAGTGGGCGCCTGGCCCCAAAACTCTGGCAACTTTGCGGGAAACATTTTTTTTATTTTCTAAAGTTACCTGTAAGGCTGACAGGTTGCAAATTGATTTTTATAATGAGAGAAAGTTGATAAGATTTTTAAAAAGTTGAAGTTCAACAGGAATATCTATCTATCTATCTATCTATCTATCTATCTATCTATCTATCTATCTATCTATCTATCTATCTATCTATCTATCTATCTATCTATCTATCTATCTATCTATCTATCTATCTACCTACCTACCTACCTACCTACCTGTCTGTCTGTCTGTCTGTCTGTCTGTCTGTCTGTCTGTCTGTCTGTCTGTCTGTCTATCTATCTATCTATCTATCTATCTATCTATCTATCTATCTATCTACCTACCTACCTGTCTGTCTGTCTGTCTGTCTGTCTGTCTGTCTGTCTGTCTGTCTGTCTGTCTGTCTGTCTGTCTGTCTGTCTGTATAAATGTATAAATGTATATTGTTATTTTGTATTTGTCATTCTGCCCGTGTTTTTTTTTTATTCTCTCCTAAATGTAAGCTGTAGTTTTTTTGGTTGTCTTTTTGGTCCGTCTACTCGTGTATGTTTTCTTTTCTTTCCTGATATTATATATGTGCCTAAGCTAGTCTATATTTACCTTTTCAAAAACCGTCATATAATCTCCAGCGCGTGTTCTCTCTCTCTCTCTCTCTCTCTCTCTCTCTCTCTCTCTCTCTCTCTGTCAATCTCTCTCTCTTTCTCTCTCCCTCTCTCTCTCTCTCTCTCTCTCTCTCTCTCTCTCTCTCTCTTTCTCTCTCTCCTGCGTGCCTAATTTGTAACCGTTTGAAAATAGTTTGTTCGTTCGTTTGTTCGTTCTCTCTCTCTTGTTTTTCCTCGCTGAGTATGTTGTCCCTGGGTGTTGTGCTTGTCGGTGTCGGTTACTACGTGTGCTGTGTCTGTGTTTCGAATGTGTCTGCGCTAGTGGTGTGTCTGTATTTGGAATGTGTCTTTGTTAGTGTTGTGTCTGTGTTTGGAATGTGTTTGTGTTAGTGTTGTGTCTGTGTTTGGAATGTGTTTGTGTTAGTGTTGTGTCTGTGTTTGGAATGTGTCTGTGTTAGTGTTGTATCTGTGTTTGGAATGTGTCTGTGTTAGTGTTGTATCTGTGTTTGGAATGTGTCTGTGTTAGTGTTGTATCTGTGTTTGGAATGTGTCTGTGTTAGTGTTGTTTCTGAGAGTATATTTCTGCTTGTGTGTATATGTTGTGTCAGTAAATGTATTTTCACTGTGTTCTGCGTCGTGTTTACGTGTTGTGTGTGTGCCGTGTCTGTGTATATTGTGTGGGTGTGGTGTTTATGTACTCTCTGTTTGCGTGTGTTTATATATACATGTACTTGTTGTCTGTGTATGTTGTTCGTAGTATGTCATATCTGACTGTGTGTTGTGTCTGTGCGTAGTGTAGTGTCTGTTTGTGTATCGTGACTGTATGTTTTGTGTCTGTTTATGTATCGTGACCGTATGTGTTGTGTCTGTTTGTGATTCGTGACTGTATGTGTGTATGTATATATTTTCCTTGTTGTCTGTGTATGTTTTTGTTGTGTGTCACATATGACTGTGTGTTGTGTCTGTGCGTAGTGTTGTGTTTGTTTGTGTAACGTGACGGTCTGTGTTGTGTCTGTCAATATTTGTTGTCTGCTTGTACTGTCTGTGTATATTTCCTGTATCTGTGGGTATATGTTGTGTCTGTATGTGTTGTGACTGGCGTATGTGTTAGGACTATATAAATTTGTTTTGTGCATGTACTAGATGTGTATATTTGCTCCATCTTTGTGTATATATTGTGTCTATCTGTGTTGTGTATGTGCAGATTTGCTCCATTTGTGTATATGTGGTGTCTGTATGTGTTTTGTCTGTGTATATCTGGTGTCTATATGTGTTTTGTGTCTGTTAGCATGTGTTGTGTCGATGTGTGTTACCAGTGTGTGAGCCTCCCTGTGTGTAAATAAGTGTGTTTGTATATGTGTATGTTTGAGTCTGTTCTACTGCTTTTGTATATTTAATTAATACTAAGAATATTTTATTACATTAACATAAAGAGATTGATGTATGAAGTGCATTTTCTGCGTAAAATGTGAGTGTTTGAAATTTTAAAATCTCCATCTGTATGGGGCGCAATTTATTTTTTTAACCCCTGGCTGTCGTCGGGGCCCTAAATAGAACGTACTGGGTTAACGAGGTATCTAGGAGTTGCTACCGGGGATTCTCATCCGAATGGTGGCACTTTGTGTCTCCGGGTGTTTATCGCTCGTCGTGCGGTCCTGGTGAGGTTTATCGTCAGTCAGTAAGTCGTGTTTGAAAGAAACGAATATAATACAGGCCTACAGCCCAATTTGTGACCATTTGGCAGTAAAGTTCTTTAGTTTGTTTGTTCCTTCTCCCCCTGTCTCTCTCTCTCTCTCTCTCTCTCTCTCTCTCTCTCTCTCTCTCTATTTATATATATATATATATATATATATATATATATATATATATATATATATATATATACTAGAAGCAAAGCGAATGAAGTATCTTGTATAAGAGGAATGGGAAGAAACAACTAGAAAGAGGATAAGGATAATATAAGAATCTACTCCTTGAACACTCCTCCACTTCAAATCTACAAGAGTTAAAACAAATAACGTCACGTGACGAGTAGAAGCCAAAATCGAACCTTTTGCTGCCTCAGTAACAAGAAAAAAAAAGAGAGAAAACGTTCGTTAAGGCGGGAGTAAGGCTATAGTGCCTTACCCAGATAGGACATATTTTGTATACAGTCTAGACAGCAGTAACAGTAAACTAGCCAGACTAACCACAAGTCCAAATCTAAATCAAGACAACTGGAAATATAATTATCACATTCAACATCTGTTTATTTTAATGAACATAAGCTAAGTTCTTCACAAATAATATTAATTAAAATTCGAAAATACCCTACAACAGACGGAAAATTACCTTCGCCTACACACACACAACCCACATTGCCCGAACAACATACGCCTACGAGAGCGAATTGCCGCTCCCCTCTCTTTTATAACTTTCTAACCCCAAGTTTGCCACGTATTTGGTTCGCTTTAAGCCTAATCAAAATTTATATAACAGCCGCCATGGGACTGTCACACACACACACACACACACACACACACACACACTCACATACATACATATATATATATATATATATATATATATATATACATATATGTATATATGTGTGTGTGTGAGAGTTGTGCGTGTGAACGTGCGCGCGTATGTCTTTTGTTGCAAGTTGTTCTGTGTGTTTAGCTGATTGAACAAGTAGTATTTAGCCTTTGATGCCGTGTGCTGTGTCTAAAGATTCACAAACAGTGGAACCTAGCTTAACGAGCATAATTCGCTCCAGAATCATACTCGTTAAGCGAAACACTCGTTATGCGAAAAAAAAATTCTCATATAAATTAATGTAAAATACGATAGTGCGTTCCATGTCGAAAAATATACTCACAAAATGCTATGTATAACGTTTATTCAAAGAAAATGATATACATATTGTTAAGGAAAGTGGATCACCTTCATCTTTTCTTCAAAAGCGTAACGAACCCACATGGAATGCAAATTCGATTTGCAGAAAAAAGTCAAAATTATTATGATACATTGCTAATTACGTTTTTTTTTTACTAGAAAGATGTCCAGAGATTTGTTTTTGCCGACGCTTCCAAATTTGGCCAAACTGCGACACAGCATTATCATTAAATAAATTTGCAACGCGCATAGCCACTTCCTTATTAGGGCGATGCTTCTCGATGTAAGATGCAACATTTTGCCATGCTTTTAGCATTTCTCTTATTTCGCCAGAAAATTGTTGCTTTTCTGTTACCTCCTCCTCTGACAACATTTCCTCCAAAATGCAGCTCCTGGCTGTGCTCTTCCACAAGCTCTTTGATATCACTGTTATCCACCTACAATCCCATGATAGTGACCAAAGACCCAATCTCGTTGACTACAGGTTTCACTGTCTCGAACCCCTCAAAGTCACAAAATAGACAACACTCTCCGGCCAAAGCTTCTTCCAAGCAGAAGTTAGGATTCTCTTTGTAACCCCTTCTCCCGCCTTGTCGATCATCTTGAGGCAGGTAGCGATGTGGACGTGATTTTTCTCTAAAACTCTTTGAGAGTGAGGTTGGTCCCTTCAGTCACATGAAAACAATGCTCGAAGAGTGCTTTAGTGTAGAGCTTCTTAAAGTTAGAAATAACTTGCTTGTCCATGAGCTGGAGTAACGGAGTGGTGTTGGAAGGCAGAAATTGGATCTTGATGAACTTTAATTCTCCAGAGAGGTCATCTTGTAGGCCTTAAAGATTCATGTACATATATCACAATATAACACAAGTTTGAGAAAAATTGTGATCACAAGTTACACTACGATGCTACTGGAACGAGTGCTAAACACAGACTGATGTAACAGGCGCACAATTCGGGACTTCCCTTCTCCTCGCCACTCGTTATGCGAAACGTCGCTCGTTAAGCAAGTCATTTTTTTACAATTTGTTTTGATCGTTATGCGAATTACTCGTTATACGAAGTGCTCGTTAAGCGAGTTTCTACTGTATGTGTATGTAAATGTACAGAGAAAGAAACACGAATGCAGGAAGATATTCTGCATTGTCCTTTATAACATTCCATTTGTACTGAAATCACGAATATGTGGTCTCTGTACTTTATGTTGTACTCCTACTACCAAAAACACTACTATCACTACTGCTGCTTCTGCTGCTACTAATACCACAACTACAACTACTTTATGCTACTACTGCCACCACTATAAACACAACAACTGCCACCACTGTTGCTGGTACTACGTTTATTCTCACCACTACTACTACTATTAATGATGCTACTACTACAACTACTACTACTGCTGCTGCTACTACTACTTCTTCTTTAACTACTACTACTTCTTTTTCTCGTTAATTTTAATTTAAACATGGAGCGATAAGTAGACAAGCTGTGAAACAAATGCAAAAGCAAACAGTAAACCAAAAAAGAAAAAAACGGGTTCCTCTAAAAAGACAGCTGACCAGGAAGGCAACACGCGCTAACAGTCTATTCGCACTGTAATCTAAAAGCAAAATTCCGTATTTTTGTCCAAATCTGAGAGAATTAAAGATAGGTGAAACTGTACAAATCGGAGCTAAATATAAGCAACGACTATATGTAGGAAAGTTAACGAGTGGCAAAGACTCACAAAATGATAAAGTTTATTTCAGAGGTCGTGCCAATATTTTTTTTTTAAAATATGTAACTCAATCACAGTTTGGTGTAACTTGTTCAAACTTGGCATGCAACCTGTTGATTATCATGTCCTTGTGAGAAATATCTTTAGGGGTTAACAAACTTCTAGTTTTCAGTTTCCCTCATTTCTGGTATGTAAGGGGGCGGGAGGGGGAGGTCAGGGGAGGGGGATTGGGGGGGCGATTTATAGCAAAATCAGCATGTTTACAGCACACGGGCTAACGGGAACTTTTCAAAACATCAAATTGCACGCATTTCATAGGCGCTTTTTCCCCGCGTGGGTTCCGGGGCCCCATTGTGGGGAAAAAAAGAATAGACCCACTGCCTCCCCAAAAGCATGTCGTAAGAGTCGACTAATTGGGGAGCCTCCTTTGAAGTCGGAGTGCATCTGCCGGAGAGGCAAGGAACCAGCAATCTGTATTCAAGAGAATGAGATATGTAAAACTGATGCACACGCAACACTCAGGTTCTGGAGCAGGACTGCAGTTCAGTAGTGGACGAGCAACCCGAACTTTCCACCAGAGTTTACAGCTGGTGAACGCAAAGAAGAAGAAGATAGGCTCTTTACTCTCAGATGGCCATCTCTAGCATGTGTCCCGCAAGTTGTGGATTTTTCATTGTATGCAGTATAGGCTATCGAAATTTTTAACACGCATAGCTGCATATGTGAACTAATTTTCAAACAATATCCACCCGTGTGTAAATTACGGTGTATTTAATTTTATTTTAGGGGTAAACCAATTATTAGTTACAGGAAGATCAAAGAGATTCGCCGCTTTCAGACCAAGGAAATCTAAGGCCACATTTAACAATAAAAGTTCGTGGTCCTTCATACACGAGTCTTCGAGATGTTTGATAAAGTGTGAAGGCACGACCTTTGAAATGCACTTTAATGACAATTATTCAGAACAGCGGTGGAAACTGGATTGAACAAATCGTCTTCAGATTAATTATTATTCTTTATTAGGAGATGGTTAAAGAGGCGAAGATCGATGTTACTGCCCTGTTTTATATATTTCGTCTGATATGCGCTATCTTATAAGAGCTGCTGGCTGAGAGCCATTACACAAAGCACGAACTCCGCAGCTCCATGTCAACGACGAGAGTCTCCTAAAAATAAAGTCACTTGTGAAACAAATATATTCATAAATATTTTATTAATTTCATAAATTATTTATAAGTAATATTCGATTCTAGGAGTATTTCGCAATGACTGAGTCAGCTGGAAATCCCTTCACAGTGCTGTGTGCGATTTAGCAAACATAGGGTACACGCGATGTTAACTGGCAAGCCAACTTGTTGAAGAATTAACGATGTGTTAATTTTCACTGAATAAAAAAAAAGTAAGCTAAAGGACCCTTTTCCACGCCTTAAGGCGTTTAGGGCATATAGGGCTAAACCTATAGTTTTATAGACCAATCGGCACAAGATGGGTGATGTGGTCAGCATCACGCCGGGTTTTCACTGAACGTGTGACATAATATCTGAAAGTACAAGACATAAAACTGTTTTCAAAACGTAATTTCGGGGGATAGAAAACGTTAAGTACATTACCATTTTTCATGACGCCAAGTGTACTGTACATATAATGCTAGAACCATATTTAACAGTGCAATCGGCACTCTGTGCAGAATGTTATCAACATCACGCCGGCCTTCTTTACTTCCTAGGACTTTGCCTGGTACGCATTTAAGGTTGAATTGACCCGAGAGCCAAGGTTACTTTTTAGAAGAAAAAAAATCATGCTCCGGTTGGATTTGAACCCACGACCTTCGGATCCGCAGGCGAGCCTTTAGCCGCTACACGACGGCGGCTCTCTAGTAAGAGGGAGACAGTGTACAATTAGAAAGGTAACATAGGAACAGCACACACAAAAAATGTCTCAGACAGAGTACAACCGAGATGAGAGGTAGAGACTTTATATGCAGCCAACCTTTAGTTGCAGAGATTGCACCTGGTTTATTGACAAACTGAAAATATGACATGGATAATCAAATTTAGAAAATATACTGCAGAAAATCGCTACATGTAGAAAGCATTCGAAAGTCGCAGTTAACCTCCATCATCTGGATCTACACACCTGGGCACACAAGAGTGACTGTTAATGAAAGAGCTGACGATCAAATACAAAAGGGATTAGGTATTGACAAAGCTGATGTCAACAACGCTGTATGAACTAGGTTGGGGCATAATGGCTGACTGACCGAGGTGTTAAGCTTGGTGAAGAGCGCTTATGCCTACTTCGATGTAAAGACACAAGATACTACAGACAACTTCTCATTGGAACATTCAGCAGAGGTACTTTGGAGTGGCTGCTGCATCAGAGGACTGAGTACATATGGGAATGCCCAGTGTGCAAAGACATCGACTGTGATAACACTTCATAACAGTCAGATTATGGAAACAAATCTGATTTCTGTGTAGACAAATCAGAGTAATTAAATGCTGATGGTGAGCAACGAAATTTGTCTGATATTCCGTAGTCCTGGACAACAATCTTGGATTTCCTCAGATCGAGTCTTACTGCATCACGTGACCCAACGGACGGACACTCTGGAAAGTAGTTGTATGGTAGAAGATAGATGGTTGCTGATGTTCCGGGGGTTGGTGTGTTAGGGATGTCTTCAGTGTGAGGTAAATGATGAAATCCAACAGTGACCCATAAAACAAGATCCTGCAAAATAATGTACGACGACAAAGTGAATATATGACTTTTTTGGTGAACTGCAAAGTAAAAAAGATAACTGACTATTACAAAGTGAGCCGCGAGGTATGATCCCCAGAGCAAGATTTTATAGCGGTGACAGATATATCATCTTCGCGTATGTGGACAGAGTTGTTAAAATGGAGAGGGGTCAGTTTAAGTGTCTGTGTGTTTGTTTGTTTTTTCAATATCGGAGAGATGTTCACGAACCGACCAGCTAGCTTTCTGCCAGTCTCACCAATATAGGCCTTTTTGCATCTTTTGCAGATTATATCCATTCGTTGTCCAGACCTTATCGGTCGCTTTCCCTGGTGGTTCTTTCCAAAATAAGGAACCTTTTACTTGTGAATCCAGAGACGTAATTTATGTATAATCTGCACACACAAAATGCAACAAGGGACACATTGGTGGGGCTGGCAAAAGGCTGGCTAACTGGTACACGAACATCTCTCCGATATTCAACAACAACAAACAATCCAAAAAAAAAAAAAACACTTAAACCAGTGCTTCCCCATTTTTACAGCTCTGACCACAGAGGCAAAAATAATAACATATATCTGTCACAACTTTAAAATCTTGCACTCGTGATGATACCACGCGGCTTACTTTGGAAAATCGCCTCATTCGTAGTCTGGGTGTTCTAAGTCCTGGAGGCATCAATTTCAAGCATTGCCTCATCCAAAAAATTTTACTATGTCACATTTTTTTTAAATTTAACTTCATTATTGTTTATGTTTACTTTAATTTATATTATTTCACATTAATTTTTTTGTTATTCTGTCTTTTATCACTTTATTATGGATCAAGTTGTATTTCGATGACTATGTTATATATTATCACTATTACTTTTCAACTATTTATCGTGCCCTCCTGAATCTATACCACATTTGCCTTGACGCCCCCCCCCCCAACCCTTTTTAATTTTTTTCATTTTATAAAATAGTTTTTCACTCGACCCCTTGTTGGTTGGAGTACTCTCCTCTTTGTTTATGTTGTGTAGTTTAGTTCATGAGGAGAAAAGCCCCGGCCGAAACGTCAATTTGTGTTGTGCAAGTTCTTCTGCTTTCCCTTTCCTTTTAGCTTTTAAGTCACAGTTCATTTAATCGATTCTGAATTATTTAGTGACGTCCGATAAACATCTTTCTTTTAGCTATATAGAGAAGTTAAACGAACCACGATACGCTGAAACGAGCTCGAATTACCTGGTCAATGATGTCCTCATTGTCTTGCAGATAACGATCTATGTCTACGACTGGGTTTTCTCCGTCAAACATGGAGAAGATAGAACTGCTGGACTCCTCTTTGTCTTTACGTCTGCTCACAGACATTTGGTACTGGCTCCATCGTCTGCTGTTGAGAACTGGCGAATCGTCTGGCAAAATTTGCTTGGTGAACCCAGTTGTGGCGATTCTGGAAACGTTCAGTCAAGAAACAATTGCTTCCTCAGTGAAATAGGTACAGTAGTTGTAATTGTTGTGAAGTTTTAGGATATTCTGGAAACGTTCAGTCAAGAAACAGTTGCTTCATCAATTAAATAGGTGAAGTAGTTGTAACTGTTGTGAAGTTTTAGAATCTGTTAAAACTGGAAATATTTATGGAAAAAATACGTAGGAGGCGAGAGTGAAAATATTCGACATAATTTGTTTTTGAATGGCATTGACAGTTGTCAGCACAAGAATCAGTAGATTTTATTGGAGATTGCAAGAGAAACACAATTGTTCACTTGATACTGATGATGACTGATGATAATAATGATGATGTTTGAGAAAGATGGTCAAAATTATCATGAAGATGAGATGATTTTTTAGGAAGATAAAATTGAAAATGATGATAACATCCTGCTTGGTGACGATTGATTATAACAATGATTGATGATGGATAACTCTTGATGATAAATACGACTGATGATATGATGATGATTGATTGATGATGATGACTGAAGACTGTTGGTGAGGAACACGATTGATGTTAATGATTGTGACTGATGGTGATGTTGATGATGATCATTGATGATAATGATGGGCATTTGTAATGATGATTGATGATTAATGATACTGATAACGATGATGACTGATAGTTTCTAATGATATTGATAATGATTAAAAATGATTCCATCAGAGAGTCCATGTTTTTTATTAATAAAGACTATAAGGTAGCCTCAAGTAATGATGAGGATGACTGATAATGATTGGCGACGAATAATGGTGATGAATTGATGATTATGTCGATTGATGATGATGGTCATCATTGAGGATAATGATTAATGATGATAGTGACTGTTGATCAGATTGATGATGTTTGAAAATGATGATCGTGGTAATAACCGCTGAACGATAATAAGTATGACGATGATGAGATTATTATTGATGATGATGACTGACTGATGGACGGATTTTGATGATGGTGATGATACAAATGATGATGACATGTTGATTGGTGATGACTGCTGATGATGGTGAAGATGAAATTGGGAATGACAACATGTTAAAATACAACAGCAAGAAAACTAAATTTGGGGGAGGAATTGTTGAAAATAACATAACAAGATGAAAGTTACAGTTAGTTCCCCTGTG
This sequence comes from Candidula unifasciata, assembly GCA_905116865.2. Taxonomy (NCBI): domain Eukaryota; kingdom Metazoa; phylum Mollusca; class Gastropoda; order Stylommatophora; family Geomitridae; genus Candidula; species Candidula unifasciata. Next base: position 24,397 of record CAJHNH020002470.1, on the reverse strand, counting down.
TTCATGTCTTCATACTTGGTGCACAGATTTGTGTATATATTATAAAACAAAACAAAAAATACACGTGTCTTTTTGTCTGGAAAAAAAAAAAAACTTCTCCCAAACGGTTAACGGTAGCGACGTAAACTTTTACACACATTCGAACTGCAAATAGCATTCTAGGTCGACTGTGTTATTTTCGAGTGTCAACTTTTAACGTTAGTACGACTGCAGTTTTCTGTTTCACTTACATCTGCAGTCAAATCTCCCGTTCTTTTTAGGATGGAATTATTCGTTATTTTGAGGCTCTACTCTGGCTATTGCGAGGGGCCGCAATATAGCCTGGCCAAAAATATGGCCTTAAAGCTGAACGCGGTTTCTGGGACCTCTTCACGGTGATCCTCATCCACATGGTGACACTTTGTGTCATCGGGTGTTTATCGCTTGTGTGATGTCCTAGTGGGGTAGAAAGTCAGTCAGTCAGTCTGCAGTCAAAATAATTAGGATGCACCGACAAGCACTCTGAGTCACAGGCTTGGATTTGACTGACAAGTGCTTCTCAAATTGGCACCTCTACGTGGGACTGGCAAAGGCGACGGGTCGCTGAACATTGTTCATCAACAAGAGACTAAACATATTGTATAAAGCCATATATTACCATACGTTAGTAATAACATGATGAACATAATTAATAACCATCTTTACTGTGAAACAGAAAATGCTTGCCTGTTTGTATTTCACAAGAAGACCCACCAAACGGTGAACAGTAGCGACGTAACATTTGTACATGTCATTTCTTGCTGCCATGTCTAGGTTATAAGTTTATAGACTAGATTACTGTGTATGGGTGTTACATGAGGTATGGCCCAATGTGATATTTTCATCTAACTTTCGACATTATTTTAGATATAACTATTTTAGAAACAATTAAAAATAAGAAAAAAAGTGTTTAGTAATCGGTGTTCTGCAAACCAGGAGTCGCCGTGTCAGAACGGTTAGACTCTCGCCGCGGATTTTAAGGTCGTGGGTTCGCTCCCTGGGGTAACCAGACTAGTTTTTTTTTTTTTAAATGACCTTGGCTCCCAGGTAGACCTAGCCTTGAGTGGGTACCGGGGGCAGTCACGGGAAGTAAAGGCGGCGGGCGTAATGCTGACCACATCACCCATCTTGTGCCATTGGTCTATAAATATTGGTCTAGCCCTATATGCCCTATACGCCTAAAGGCATGGAAAAGGGCCCTTTACTTTTTTTTTTTTCACGTTTTGCAAACCAGGATTGATAACAGGGTAAAAATTAAGTAAAAGTAAAGATCCCTTTTCATGTCTTAGGCGTATCGGGCATATGGGAAGAGCGCCCCATATTTTTACAGACCCCCAATCGGCTCTGGGTGGGAATGTGGTCAGCATTACGCCGACCGTCTTTACTTCCCCAGGACAGCCATCCTGGTACCAATTTTAGGCTGGGTCGACCTGCGACGCCCCATACTATGATAAAAATCCACGCAGCCAGAAGTGGGTTTCGATCGCGATACGTTGGAATTACGAGTCGGACTCGCAACGCCAAAGCCACGGACGCCGCTCAATAACAGAGTGAATGCAGTTAAGTCAGGTATTAAATAAAGGTCTTGGCATCATTTATATGATGTGTCTACATACTGCAAAATTCATACCTGTAAGCCCTGTGATTACCAAACTTGTTTCTCTCTTTTTCATTGTACACAATGTGGTATTTTGGTGTGGAGAAGTTGTATCGAAGCACTGCTTCCTGCTCAGATCGCTTAACTTGATGTTGAAATGATATCTGATGAAAGGATTGCTCTCCGTTTTTGTACCAGGGCCAAGGTCGCTCATCAGTAAGGAAATTCAAGGTGGCGTAACGGTTAGATTGACCTTGAATGTCCAGGTCAATTTTATAGTTTAACAAATGATGATGAATGGAACCAACGATGTTTTCGTGAATCCTAATGGATATGAAAAGAAAACAAGAAAAGCTAAACAGACGATAGAGATGCAATTTTTTAATGAAAACACGAACGTTGCGGAATTAGTTCTATACGCTTAGCCCATTCTAAACTGTCTAGCGGATAACCCCGCAACCACCATTACCTAAAAAATTATCTTGGGGGGGGGGGGGGGATGAGTGTGGCTCAATGTGCCAAAGCTCTAGTATTCAGGCGCCCTGCTACTTATATATTCATTGTACTTTTATTACAGTTATTCTTCTTTGAACAATATACGCATGCCAAAACATAAGCGGTATTTCAAAAGGAGACATAAAACAATACCGTGAGCCGGATCCCCCAGCTGATGTGGGTATTTTAATTTTAATTCACTCCATACAAGCGAAATTTGGGAGTTTCGGAAAAGTCCAGTATTATATACAGGGGTGTTATGGTTTAAAGTAAATTTGGTGGGACAATACCAGGAGAACAACTGCATACCTTGGCACGAAAATGAAACTGATCCTGGTCAGCCTTGTTCACTCCAGAGACACCGATTAACCCAGCCCATGACACCCCTAGAATATTGGACTTTTCTGAATTAAAATGAAACTAACCTGGTATGGCCCGAATTCCATATCCATAAAAGGCGATAACATTAATTTTCAAAATTGGGTTTAGCAAGGACTGAGCAGAAGGTCTGGCTGGGTGTACAAAGATTGATGGACTTTCAGTCAGCTTGCTATTGACACAGTCAACATCAGAATGCCTTGGCTTCTAATGAATAGCACATGGACCACTTGTGGGAATACTTCAAGATTACTGATATACATTTACTCTCGATGATAGTATATTTTCTTGGCGGCAGTTTGAATCCCAGAATGTTGGTTGCTTTCAGCATGCGTATTGTCTAGTGTGTACTCTGGTATTTATTTATTTTTTTCTCACTATAAGAATATAACTAATATATAAGAATTTAGTCGTATGAAACATTACATAATCTTAAACCAAATATAGTAGATCCAAACACTACATGAAACCAAATATAGTTTTCTAACAATATTAGCTGAAATCTCCGAGAACATTAAATGAAAATAAATCAGCTCTCTCGGAACATTACATGGAGCTAAGAAGGGTTTCGGCATTATGTGCCATCTTCTTTGTTGAAACCTAAGGGGGTCTCTTTAGGAATATTGCCTTAACCGAAACAGGATCTCTCAGAACATTAGTTTACGCCAAGTGGAGTTCACCAGAACATTAGTTTACGCCAAGTGGAGTTCACCAGAACATTAGTTTACGCCAAGTGGAGTTTACCAGAACATTAGTTTACGCCAAGTGGAGTTCACCAGAACATTAGTTTACGCCAAGTGGAGTTCACCAGAACATTAGTTTACGCCAAGTGGAGTTCACCAGAACATTAGTTTACGCCAAGTGGAGTTCACCAGAACATTAGTTTACGCCAAGTGGAGTTTACCAGAACATTAGTTTACGCCAAGTGGAGTTCACCAGAACATTAGTTTACGCCAAGTGGAGTTCACCAGAACATTAGTTTACGCCAAGTGGAGTTCACCAGAACATTAGTTTACGCCAAGTGAAGTTCACCAGAACATTAGTTTACGCCAAGTGGAGCTCACCAGAACATTACGTGAAGCTAAATAAGGTCAACGTGAACATTACCTAAAGCCAACAGAGCATTATATGAAACTGAATGTTGAATTAGGAATCAACATCAAAGCACTCGGGACACTCCCATAAGCTCTCCGTCCCTATCTTCAGCAGCAAACGAAGCGTTCCAATTCCGATGGCACCAGTAACTGATTGTATTTCCGTCTGGCCCTTCACATGTGTGTTGAGTGTCAGTCAGATCCCTTGGTAACTCCTCGAAGCGCCATTCGCCTCAGACCGTATTGATCTATTTGCGCTTCCGCACTGTTCACTCGCTCCCCGGGAGCCCTTACAAAATCTAGCTTCTCATACATTAATTCACCACCAAGTGGCGCAAAAACGGCCAATCTATCTACTTGCTCATTTTCCAACACACCGGCATCACCTAGAGAGAATATCTTAAAGGCGCCGACTACATGGAACCTCTGAAGTGATGCTTGCCACTCTGCCCGAAGCAAACCTGTTTTCACCTTTTCTTAGCATGATCAGTGAGTCAGTGACAATCACAGCATGTGTGTACAGCTGATTCTTTAGACAGCGGAAGACAGCAGTAACTGCCTCCACCTTTATTCTCAAACTAGACGTTGTGATATCATACGCCAGTCTTTGTTGCACTCATCGCGATTCTTTCGCTTTTTCTATGAAACCCGTGCACTTCGTCTGCCCTCAAAACAGAGCAATCGGTATAGATAATCACATCACTGGGCGGGAATTGTCATCAATTATTTGTTTAACTTCTGATTCTGCAACTGGCCAGTACCTGCACTGAAGACCCAAAATTATAAGAACCATGCACAAGTCTAAAACTTTGACCCACTCCTCACCTCGCACACATTTATCAAGTCTGCATGCACGTATGAAACCAAATAAAGTTTTTCAGAACATTACCTGAAGCCAAACAAGGTCTTTCAAAACAATGCCTAATACATTTATTGGCAATATAGGGCTAGACCTATTTTATATAGGCTAATCTGCACCCAGTGAGCGAAGTAGTCAACATCTCGCCAGCCGCCTCTATTTCTCAGGACCTTACCTGGTATCGATTTCAGGTCAGATCAACCTGGAAGCCACAGTTATTTTCTTTTAAATAGTCCGGCTGTCTCAGAAAATTACCCGAAGCCAAAGGATGGTACATCAGAACATTACCTGAAGCCAAACGGAGTCACTCACAACATTACCTGAAGCAAATAGAGTCTCTCAGAACATTACCTGAAACCAAACGGAGTCTATCACAACATTACGTGAAGCCAAATGGAGTCTCTCAGAAAATTACATGAAGCCAAACGGAGTCACTCACAACATTACGTGAAGCCAAACGGAGTCACTCACAACATTACCTAAAGCAAATAGAGTCTCTCAGAACATTACATGAAGCCAAACGGAGTCACTCACAACATTACGTGAAGCCAAACGGAGTCACTCACAACATTACCTGAAGCCAAATAGAGTCTCTCAGAACATTACCTGAAGTCAAATGGAGTCTCTTAGAACATTACCTGAAGCCAAATGGAGTCTCTCAGAACATTACCTGAAGCCAAATGGAGTCTCTTAGAACATTACCTGAAGTCAAATGGAGTCTCTTAGAACATTACCTGAAGCCAAATGGAGTCTCTCAGAACATTACCTGAAGCCAAACGGAGTCTCTCAAAACATTACCTGAAGCCAAATGGAGTCTCTCAGAACATTACCTGAAGCCAAATGGAGTCTCTCAGAACATTACCTGAAGCCAAATGGAGTCTCTCAGAACATTACCTGAAGCCAAATGGAGTCTCTCAGAACATTACCTGAAGCCAAATGGAGTCTCTCAGAACATTACCTGAAGCCAAATGGAGTCTCTCAGAACATTACCTGAAGCCAAACGGAGTCTCTCCTGAGTGAAACTTTTGAGCCAATATGTAGCCAGTAGCGTACGTCTTGATCTCTGTTGCCCCGTTCTGATGGAAGATCAGATCAAAGATGTAGTCATAGTTGTATTCTACGATAATGGTGCGTAGAATCAAAACTCTGTCCACAAGACCACCATAGTTTCTGTAGTAGGAAAATACGAGGGGACTTTATACTTTAGTTAAGAATAATTCCATCATCATCATCATCAACACAACCACACGCCGTCCCAGCTATTGAGAGCGATCATGTTTCTCCACTTCCTTGATTTCTAAAAAAATGTATTAATTTCGTGTGAAAACGTATTTTGTTCGTGCCATGATACACATTTTTGAGGTCTGTTAAGCGACATAATGCATTCAGTAGGTCTATCTAACTGTCTGTCTGTCTGTCTATCTATCTATCTATCTATCTATCTATCTATCTATCTATCTATCTATCTATCTATCTATCTATCTATCTATCTATCTATCTATCTATCTATCTATCTATCTATCTATCTATCTATCTATCTATCTATCTATCTATCTATCTATCTATCTATCTATCTATCTATCTATCTATCTATCTATCTATCTATCTATCTATCTATCTATCTATCTATCTATCTATCTATCTATCTATCTATCTATCTGTCTGTCTGTCTGTCTGTCTGTATGTCTGTCTGTCTGTCTGTCTGTCTGTCTGTCTGTCTGTCTGTCTGTCTGTCTGTCTGTCTGTCTGTCCTGTCTATCTATCTATCCAGTATCTATCATCTATCTATCTATCTATCTATCTATCTATCTATCTATCTATCTATCTATCTATCTATCTATCTATCTATCTATCTATCTATCTATCTATCTATCTATCTATCTATCTATCTATCTATCTATCTATCTATCTATCTATCTATCTATCTATCTATCTATCTATCTATCTGTTTGTCTGTCTGTTTGTCTGTCTCATATATCTATCCATCTATATGTCTGTCTATCTGTCTATAGTCTGTCTACCTTTCTGTCTGTTCGTCTGTCTGTCACATGCATATCATTATATGAACTTAACATGCTTTATTAAAAAAACTAAAACCTCTGTGTGAAAGATGGGTGTTTGGGAGGGCCGAATGTAAGACGGTCCTGCGTGTTAAATTATTGACCCTTCAAAAATAAAGTTAGTTCGTTCGATCGTTTGTTCAGTCTGTCTGTTTCTGTGTGTGTATTGTGTTGTGTTGTTTCTATGAGTGTTGTGTCTACAGGAGCGTCCTCGTCTTAACGTCCCCGCCATACGGTGTTGGAAGTCATGTCTATCCACAGCCCTGTGTTTCGTGTACTTTCAGTCAACATTGACACAGTTGATCCTGCACGCAATGATGTCACACTGACCAGCATCTTTTATCTCGGTCTTCCGCTGCCCCTCCTCTCCTCCTCTCCTCCCTCCTCCCCTCCTCTCCTCTCCTCCCCTCCTCTCCTCCCCTCCTCTCCTCCCCTCCTCTCCTCCCCTCCTCTCCTCCCCTCCATCTGTCCTACTGTCACGATGTACGCCAGTTTTCTCCTCATCATCACATGACCAATGAATGTCTTTCAAGACATTGTCATTACTCTGTTATTCTCAGCCTGGTATTCTCATCATCCGTCTATAAAACCACATATCCGCGTCTTCAAAAAATTCTTCATTAGTCTACCAACTGTCCGTGATTCACTTCCTTACATCAGGCAGAATTTATGTAGCTTTTAAGAATTCTCTTGCTATGCTCAACTGACAGAAAAGACTAGATAAAACATTCTGCATTAGTCTACCAACTGTCCGTGAATTCACTTCCTTTCCTTACATCAGGCAGAATTTATGTAGCTTTGAGAATGTCTTTCTGTGGGAACTGACAGAAAAGACTGATAAAACTTCTTGTGCATGTAAAAATGTCTTTTTGGAGTATGTCTGTGAGTGTTTATCTGTGTGAGTGTTGTGTGATTGATGACTTCGTGTGCTGTGTTTATGTCTGTTTGAGTGTTTTGCTTGTGTATGTGTGTTCGTGAGTGATGTGTCTGTGTGAGTGTTGTGTGATTGGTGTCTGCGTGTGCTATGTATGTGTCTGTATGAGTGTTTTGCCTGTATGAGTGTTTTGCCTGTATGTGTGTTTGTAAGTGTTGTGTCTATGAGAACTTCGTATGTTTGAGTGTTGTGTCCTTTCGCGTTTTGTCTGTGAATGTGTGTGTGTGTGTCTCTCTCTCTCTGAGTGATATGTTTGTGTGAGTTATGTGTCCTTGAGCGTTGTGTCTGGGTGTCTAAAAGTGTTTACACAATATTTTCAAGGCCTTCATAGTCACTTCGCATACACATTAAGTGTTCAAGTATCGGTTTCTAGCTTTCGTTTTGCCCATGAAGGCTAATAGTCACAACGTCCTGTGTTTGTTTAATGTTATAGGTCGTGTACAGCTGAGATAGGCTGGACGTTGTTCCAGTCAAATGGTGTTGGACAAGTCGTCCCCTTGTGGGATGCAATTTTTTTATTTGAAGCCCACTCGGTTTATGCGGGACGGGGGGGGGGGGCCTTGAATATAGCCGGGCCATAAATATGGACCAGCGGCGTCCGTGGCGTAGGCGTTGCGAGACCGACTTGTAATCCAACGTACCGCGATTGAAGCCCACTGCAGGCTGCGTAGATTTTTATCATCGTATGGGGCGTCGCAGGTCGACCCAGCCTAAAATGGGTACCAGGATGGCTGTCCTGGGAAAGTAAATACGGCCGGGGTAATGCTGAACACATTACCCATCCAGTGCCGATTGGTTTGTAAAAACGTGGGACGCTCTTCCCATATACCCGATGTGCCTTAGGCGTGAAAAGGGATCCTTACTTACTTACTATAAATATGGACTAACGGCTGAACGGGGTTTCCGGGATCTCTCCACCGGTGTTCCTCATCCGCATGCTGGCACTTTGTGTCACCGGGTGTTTATCGCTTGCGTGATGTCCTCGTGCGGTCAACTTATCCACCTACATGGGGTTGGAGAATCTGGCCCGGCATTTTTTCGATGTTGTCGGTTTTCTATGCACATTTTACGTTTACAGTCGAGCCAACGCAAGACGGTCTGCAGTGAAATCGCCCCCAGTTGGGATTGAAGCCGGCACCAAGGCATTACGAAATCCTAGAAGATAATATATAGGGGATCTCTGTAGCAAAGTAGTCAAGCCGTTTGCCTAGCGCTCTGATGATTGTGGATTCAATCCATGGCTGCGCCGTTCAGTTCACGAGTGCAATTTTTACTGAGATCCCTGTGGATCGTCGCCGGAGCTACGGAGTTGGTGCTCTGCGAGGCGCTCTCGGCAGGCGACTAGCTGTTTTGCAGTGAGAGACCGAACCATTTGGGATAAACCCGGTGCAATGAAGGCATTCTTCTCGACTTTACCCTGTAATATTAAAGCACTCCAAAGATTCACCTGCCATTATCGCGGTCACTGGACTTATGACGCCTAAGTGGCACCCCGGTGTTGTGCTCGAACAGACAGAAAGCATTGGGGAGGATCTTTGGTCCATTTTGCTCCATCTTATAGATTGTCTGTGGCAGAAACGTTGCATGCTCAGGACAATCCACTCCTGGTACTAAACCACTTGCCTGAGTCGGAAAGAAATGTAATTATCAAAACTTGTAAATATGAACTTGTGTACAAAGCTGCTAGTTAACCAAGATAAAGTTATTCAGAAACCTATTAGTGTATGATTTTATTTATGTTACACAGTTATATCTACACAATGTAAGTCAGTAAGTAACTAATAACTTTGGTCATGCCGCAACAAGTTAGCTAAACAAAGCAATTCAACACATAGCTAGTCATTTACTTGTATAAGGCCAGACGATGATAGTATAACAAAGTTAGCAAACAAGTAGTCAGTTACTTCAGTCATACTATAAGATGTTAGTTTAATTAAGTAAATCTGAAGTTACTCGCGACTGACAATAATCAAAAAACGAAATGCTAACTAAAGTACGACAGTAAGTTGCCATATATTGGCTTTAGTCATGCTACACGATGCAAACTAAACAAAATACATCAACAAAAACAATTCTGCATTCTATCTTCCTTGTTGTTTTGAGTAGCCATTGATTGAGTAATGCACGAGTGTTGCAAAAGTAGAACTGGCATTGACTGGGTAGAGAACAGACAACTAGAAGATCTGGATTTCGCAGATGTCATTGTTCTGTTAGGTAAACATTTCAAAGACTGGCAAAGAAAAATAGACGATTTGTCATCGACGGCATCAAAAATATGACTAAAATAAATTATGAGAAATAGATTGAAGATGCCAACAACAGATTATGTAGATGTCATGCGAGAGAACACGCAAAAAAAGTAACCTGCTATTTTACTATTTTGATAGCAATTTTTACTATCAGGGAGATACAACGTAGGAAATTATGATACTAATTGGCAAAGCAACAAAAGTCTTTTAAAGCCCTAACAAAATATGGAGTTTCAAGTTTTATAGATTTAAGACCAAACTATGAATCTTCAGTTCTAACATGTGCCAGCAAAAGTTGGAGAACCACCAAAGATATGGAAAGATAGGCATTCGAACAATATGGCCGGCCCATTGAATCTGTGACTGCATCAGAAGGGTATTGATATTGGGAATTCCAGCCCTGTCCAGCACGACAGTTTCTGGGACCATGGCTTGCCACTTAACGTTCAGTATTTTTCTCAGACATATTGAAGTCCACACGGGAGCATATACAGCAGGGGTCCACTGGTCATCAGTAGAGATCCCTCTTCGACAATTGTTTCAGCCCAATGCTTCTCTAAACAATCTCGGAAGGTGAGCCGACTTGGGTCATGAAGCCAGGCCCCGATCTTTTCCTGCTGCACTTCGGACTCGATAGAGACAAGACGATATGCTGACTTAACAGGTGCTGTAAGGTTTAGTGTTATAAAGTCACTGCAGTAGCAAATTAGATCAGTTGACTAACTTTACGACCAGAGTGACAAGCTCACGGTTGGTTCATCGGACAATTGTTTGACTGTTCTTGTAACTGCCTTTCGCAAACCACCATATCTATGGCTCCGCACTCTTTCCGGAATCCGCATTGGCTTTTGGGTGGCAGACTTCCATCAAGGTGTGTCGTAAAACGATTTAAAAGTAATAACATAAATTTAGTGAGGAGGTCAGGGAAATGTCTTGACAAACACCTCTATCGACTGCAAGAAGAAAAAGAAGGTTGAGATATATAGGGCACACTCTAACAAGAAGTGAGCAAAGAATTACAAACTGGGCACTGAAGGGGGAAAGAAAAGGTCTGAAAGAGAAAGAGAGAGACAGAAAGAGAGAGAAAGAGAGAGAGAGAGACAGAGAGAGAGAGAGAGAGAGAGAGAGAGAGAGAGAGAGAGAAGAGAGAGAGAAAGGGAGAGGAAATCCAAGGGACACATTAAGAATAACTATTACAGGCAGCAAAGAAATGCTGAACTGAACTTTATGTCAGAAATCTAGAAAGTTGCATGTAATAGAGCGGAGGGGAGAAATCAAAAGCGAGCCCTATTTGACGCCTGATAACACAAGCAACACAGAGGATGATGATGACGATGAGGTGTAGTCTGGGATGTATAGACGGCCATGGACATGTTGACCACGTCACCCACAGAGTGCCGACTGGTCTATTATAAGATAGGTCTAGCCCAATACGCTTGAAGTCGATAAAAATGATCATTTACTTTATTTACTTAGTCCCGCTGCTGGATGACAAATAACAAGAGGAAGACAAAGATTCATGTCTAGGAAATGTTGGTCGTATTGCCTAGCTTAGTAGAGAACTCAGACCTGTTCTAAAATCCTGATGAAAAAGTTACTGGCGTATACCTTAGAGCAGCTTGCAACCCAACCCAAGAATTTCTTAGTCGTTTTTACTGTCCATTTTTACGTTCAGCAGTTATCCTTTCCGCTAGTACGAACAGTTATGAAACAGAGAAGATGGTGCTTCATTGGACACATTCTGAAAAGAAACGAAAAGAGATTGGCCTAACAGGCACGAAATGGAAAAAAGACGCATTGAGGTGTTTCGTCCATTCGTCCAATCAATTGTTGACAGAAGATAAAGGTGAAAGACTGGATGCCATCCATGACATCAAAAAGGCTGTACAGGATAGAAAAACATATAAGAGTATAATGCGAACCCTTGGTGACATATTCTGCTGAAGGCACAATAGAAGGAGGAACAGTTAGCCTTTGCGTTGTGAAAACATTGTCGACATCAATCCAAAGTGTCCTGCTGCCAAATCGCCATCTGTTGTAATCGAAGCAGGCGTCTCTGAATTACGAATCGCGTTCGCATACTCTACGCAACAGATACCGACACAACCCTGAAGGTGAATTTATAACCGCCATGATGATATGACGATGAAGATGATGATGAAAATGATGATGATAATGATGACAGTGATTATGATGACAACGACGACAATTATTATGATGGTGATAAAGATTACGATAACTTTGATGTTGTTAATGATGGCGATGATGATGATGATAATGAAGATAATTATAAAGATAATAATGCTGATAAGCATGATAATGATGATAATGTTGATAATGGCGATGATGATGGTGGTGATGATGATGATGGTACATCTACTTTGCATGAAAAGAGATCAAAGTAACAACATGAACCTTGTTCCCTAGTCCGAAAGCGCTATCTGAAAGATGGCTGTAGAACATTTTTGGGTTGGCACCTGCATACAGAACAGCCACCTCCTGCAGACTGATCTCATAGGCGATTCTCTGGCCAGCCCACCTGAGGTCCCACACCTGGGGTCCGGAAATGGCTGACATGCGAAAGTAAAAGCTCCATTGCAGGTACTGCACGTGTTGACCTGTCAACCTAGATACAGAGATAGGGGCACACGACTCCAGTCGAGGGACAGTGAACACAGAGATAACTCACGCACACACACACACACACACACATACACACACATATATATATATATATATATAGGGAGCTCCGTTGCGAAGTGGTCAAGACGTTCCTCGCACCCTGAAGGTGGTCGGTTCGTTCCACGGATTTGCCCTTGAGTTCACGAGTGTCGTTTTCACGAGGATCCCTAGGATATCGTTGCTGGAGCTACGGAGATCGTGCTCTGCGCCGCGGTCTCGGTAGGCGGCTAGCCGTTCAGATAGAGATCGAGCCATATGGAATAAAACCCAGTGCAGTGAAGTAGATCCTCGATGTGCCGATATGTGTGTGCTTGTGTAAGTATGTATATATATGCGCACACACGCAAAAACAAGTATATAGTTGTTAAATTTAAATGAAAATGAAAACCCAAGGTATTGATCTAGAGTGCTACAGAAAATTTCTAAAAATTCAACAGACAACCACACAGATTCTGCAAGATTTTTTTTTCTGCTTCTTTTCGTCCTCCTGTAACCTCATCGAAGTGTCTGTGGGGTTGGGGGGGTGGGTGATCTTTTTAATGCGTTGTGTAAGGGAATCTCTAGTTCCTCAAGGGTGTACTTGATGCCTTAGTTCCATTTTTTTTTTTCTGGTTATTTATTGGCTCTGTATTCATAACAATTTTTTAGTTTGGCTATCTGTGGCAGTTTGTACAAAGCCATTCTCATCAGATGACCAAACCATCACTTCTTTATCTTGGTCTCAAATAATTAAATTCACTACTGGTTAACCAGACCTGTTTTAAATTCATTTTTAACGTAGTTCTAACAGGTTGATTAACAACATCCTGCTTCGGAATCTTTAGTATTTCGAGCAATATAAACGCTGCTGTGATGTAGAAAGTAGTGTCTTGAAATGTATGGTTCTAGAAGAGAAATCGCTGACTGTCAGTCATGACGATGGACACACGACATCAGAGACAGCATCAATATGTACTCAAGTAATGTGAATCAGAAATGGACTAAGCATTTACCCGTGGCATCGCAATGAGGACGAGGTTCCTCAAAATGGTGTGCTTTTTACAGTATGTATATGAACTAGGTCAAGGTATTGAATCCGACAAGGAACAGCCGAATACAAAAGAATGTCCAGTAACTTGATTTCGTTGGAGGTTGAATTCGTGCACTAAATTAATCCTGTTTCAAGCGTGTGACTGTTTCAACTTACCAGCCTTGAGAAACCTGGCTAATCAATCCATGACGACGCGGAGTAGAGGAAGGAAAAAATGCTGTGACGTGGAGTTTATGATGCCATTTTGTTAGGTTGTGAAATGTTATCATGAGATGCAGTGACAGAATAATCTTTATTTCTGATGTAAGTACTAACATGCTTGTGAATATAACTAGGACTTTAGATAATTTACCTTTGGCACGTATTTGATCAGGAGGGCATCGTTGCAGAATAAATTAAATCACTATCAGCTGTTTGGTGTTTGTCCGTGTTCAAGATTGTTGTGTTACAGTATTCAAGAATGTGTCAGAGTAGACTGCATAGGAGTAGAGCCAAGGGAGTCATTGCACTTGAGTTGGTAGAGGGCCTATGCCCGATTCAGAGACAGCAGGCAAAAGAAGACAGACGAATGCGAAGATGAAGAGTAATAATTATAAGAAAGATTATGACTGGCACCTTTCCGTCTTTCCAGACGATTGTGTTAAAGTGCGCTATGAGGAGGCAGTTGATCCACAGCCCATGGCAATGGCGATCATAACTAGCAAGACCCGACCGCGTTAAGAAAAGTCTTCCACAATTAGAGCATGGGATGTCAGGACGACTGTTGTCAAGATTTGTGTTTTAGTCTGTTTCTTCTCAGACGCTCAGCTGTCTTCTTTTCTGCAGGCATTTCTTCTTTCATTCTCATTCCCCTCCTGGTGTGCTTCCTCAACACAACACTGTCCATGGCATTTTGTTTCCACGAGTCCACATCAATACCTGTATCTTTCATGTTTCGCTGCCATATCAGAAGATCCGTGTTCTATCTGTCGGACTATCGGAGCTTTCCTCCTAGACCAGCTGCCAGCCAAGGTTTAGGTCCTCGTCTGTCCCTGCCATAGTATGAAGTTTTCATGTTTCATTTCCTCTTCCTAGGATAAGGCTAGTATCATTCCCAATGTGCTCCTCCGCCCGAAGCCGTTGACACAATATGGAATGTCAGGTTTGATATACGCCGCCCAACATTCGGCGGAACAGAAGACATGTGGTACCGGCTACTTTTATAGGGTACCCCAAATAAGAAGAAAGACAGTGCAGTATTTTACCTGTAGCGCTTTCCGTGTGGGTCAAACTGCCGGGGACCTGTTTGGGGCTCCTCGGGAAACATGGTGCCACGGATGTTCATGGTTCCAGTCTGTGATGTCTCGCCAGCACCTGGTCTAGGGAACGTCATTCTCACCTTGGGAATGCTATTGGCTCGGTATTGTTTGATGAAATCCCCAATCGAGGTGAATACTCGGCCTTCGTACATCATCATGTGTAGTTTGAATTGTTGACTATCTGCAAACAATAATATTGTAGAAGACACAAGGGTTATCATCGTCATCATGTACCATGCTGGTACACGTAGGTTGATATGTTTGGCCATCTTCCTATACGATCAACATAATCGCGGATCAGTTCAATATTTTCTGTTTCGCCCCATCCATTTTGCCAGACCGTCCAGGTATGTATCTCTTTGCCTCCCTTTTGCTCTCTTTTCCCTAAAATTAGTCTTCCCAGTTATTACGAGGTTTTTGGGTCCATTCATTTTCATATGTCCAAAACATTTTGACCAACTACGTATATTAATTGTTCTAATAATTTTAACGACTATCACATGTCCCGATGAGAACTGCTATGATTTAACATGAAGGTAAATTAGTTTAATGTCAAATAAATGTCCTTGCGATGTTAAGCATCAGACCTTTTACATATTCTAGATTACGATTAAATGAGTTATTATTGTTTCACCTGTTAACATAAAATGTATACACCGAAAGGTAGTCGTTTTAGAGTTGCTTCCTGGTTGCGCAGTGTTGTTTTTTGTCTTTTTGTTCAGCTAAAGAAGGTTAACTGCCGCAACATCCTTTATCTGCATTTTGTTATTATGTCCATAAAGCTGACACATTATTTATATTTCTTGAATTTTGTTGTTGTTGTTGTTGCTGTTGTTGTTGTTGTTGTTGTTGTTGGTGTTGTTGTTGTTAAAGACGTTCAATACTTGAAAACTAAAATCTATATATAAACTGTAACCAGATTTGGATTTTGCACAGCACACTGGGACTGCATACATTCACAAGTACAGCCCGTGTACGGCGTATGCCCGTTCTTTTCTCATCTCAGTCGACAACACAAATTGCTCGGCTCTCTAGCGTAGTTGGCTAAACCGGATTGCGCCGTGACCGGGTGACGAACTCCTTGTGGTCTGGGTTCACTCCCGGGGGTAGGCAGAAAAGCCACATTTCTCCCAGATTTATGGTATTTACATTGGAATAAAGGCCGAAAGGTTGCGATATCCATAATATCAAGCCTAGGGGTTAACAACTCATGGCTTCTGGATACTAAAACAAACAAAGAAACGATAACACAAATTAAAACCATTACAACAATATTAGAGCTTCTATATTTGGTACCTTTAACGGTCTCTTTCATGACAAAGATAAGACCAGCAGAATTAATCGTGGTGAACTCGGCTCTATAATAGGCTGTAAGAACAATCAGCGTCGTGTCGGAATACGCTGAACTTGTCCTTTGGGGTAACAGGATCAAGCAATCTTGTGTACAGTTGAGGAAACTGGTCCCATAGCTTTCCAGGATGATGTCGTTTAGCTCGTGGGTTAGTTCGTGAAACAGGTCTGTGTAGGCAGCATGGATCCCATAGGAAGGGTGAAACCTAGTGATAAGGCACTGAGATTAATTTGGTTAGTTTTTTTCCTAGGTTTAGGTTCAGGTTTAGACGACTGATCAACAATTTGGCACAAGGGTAGTAACCCATAAGTGCTCTCCTCCACCTCTGACTCAAGCCTGAGTCCAAATAATCCCAGCACAGTGCATGAACTCCATAGCACCGGCGAGGATCCTGAAATACTTTGGGTAGATTTGTAACTCCAAATGTTGCCCAGGCAGGGCCGTTAGGCTACTCTTTTGATTTTCAACTGTCAAGAGAATTTCTGGGTCCCCTTTATACACACCGGCGTCCGATCTTTCTACCCAGAGACCAAAGGGAAATTACTAGAAGTCCACTAGAAAAAAATGGTAACCCGTGACCTCTAGCACTCGAGGCGGACGCCAAGCCTCGAGACCACACTGTTCTCTGTTTTTCTGTTATACTTATAACATAAACGTATAATAATAAAGTAAAATTAAAAATCCGTTTTTGACGTCTTTAGGCGTGTTGGAAATATAGGTTTAGACATATATTTGTATAAACCAATCGGCACTTGGTGGGTGATGTGGTCAGCATCGCGCCAGCCGCCTTTACTTCCCAGGGCTGCACCTGGTACCCACTCAAGGCTGGGTCAACCTGAAAGTCAAGGTCATTTCTGGAGGGGAACAAATCCAGTTCTGTCAAGACGCAAACCCAAGACCTTCCGATCTGCAGGCATTTGTTGATTTATGCTGTGAATTTGGACTAAGTCATCAAAACTAAAACAAAGGTTATGGCGCAAATTGTTAATGGTAGACCTGCAGTTTATATTAATTGTGAGGAACTGGAGACAGTTAATTATTGTGGACCCACAGTGAATAACAAACTATAACTAAACTAAGAAATAAACATCAGGATAAGGCAGCAACAACAACAATGAGCCGATTACCAAACAAACAAAAAAGGTTTGGGAGAACAGAAAGCTCACTAACAAAAATGGTTGTCTATTAGGTTAATTTTCTCAGCACTCCTTTCTACGGTGGTGAAACTTTGTTAACTTATTCGCAATGACTGGAATGAAGGAACAATAGTCAAAATCCCCTAAAAATTAGATTTTACAGACTGCAATAATTGGAGGGGAATTACTCTACTCTCTGTAAAAAGCAAAGTATTTTGTAAAATCGTCATAATGCGGCTTGAAAAGGGAGTAGATAAATGCCTACGAGTGGAACAAGCAGGATTCAGAAAGGGCAGAGGAACAACTAAATACATCTTCGCCCTACATAACATTTTAGAACAATGCAATGAATGGAAGAGAAGTATATATATTAATTTTGGGGATTTTAAGAAAGCTTTTGACAGCGTCCATAGAGACAGTCTCTTGAAAATTTTACAACATTATAGAATTCCAGAAAAGATATTCAACAAAATTGCTCTTTTCTATAAAAACTTTTCCTGCAAGATTAAAAATTACAATACATCTTTCCCAGTAAAGACATGTGTAAGACAGGGATGTGTTGTCATCTCTCGTCTTCAACCTTGTGATTGACTGGATACTAAAGAACACAGTAGACAAGACATTGAAAGACATACGATGGACTCCAATCACCATGCTTGAGGACCTTGATTTTTCAGATGATATAGCACTCCTATCACATAAACATGAACGTAATGTACTTGAGAAAAGTAACAGATTACACAGAACAGAAGAAATGGTGGGAGTGAAAATAAATACAAAGAAAACTAAGATCATGACAAAAAGACCAAACCAGCAACCACTGACCATAAATAATATAACACTTGAAAATGTAGAACAGTTGACATATCTTGGCAGTGTGGTGTCACTACTTAGAGAAACAGAGGAAGACATACAGCCACGCCAAAAAAAATCTAGAGCTGCTTTTGAAAGGATGATGCAAATCTGGAAATCCAACAGTTACTGCAGAGAAACGAAACTCCGACTCTACAAGAGCATCACTTTGCCAGTTCTTCTTTACGAACAGAATGCTGGAGAATGATCTAAAAGGATGCACACACGCTGTCCACCTTTCACCACGCATGTCTACGTAGAATTATCAAAATTGTCTGGCCAGACACGATCTCAAACACTAAACTACTTCAAGACACAAATCGAGAAATTCCAGACAGTATGATAACCAAGAGAAGATGAAACAGCTTGGCCACGTTATGAGAATGAATCCTGATATACGTACCAAAACAGCTCTTGCATTGATATCAGAGGGAAAGAGAACAAAGGGGCGCCCAAAAACAACATGGAGACGAACGATGGAAAGTGACATGAGTGCTGCATCTTTGAAATGGAAAACTGCACTGAAGATTGCACAGGACAGGAAAGCATGGAAAGTCCTCTCTGAAGCCTCAAGTGCCACTAGGCATCACGGGAACTGAAGAAGAAGAAGATGTCGAGGCCGACCTCTACTACAATAAAAAGATGTGTGCAGGCTGGACATAAATGATACAGGTATTTAGGTAGACTCGTTAGAACCAAATGTCATGGACCGTGTTACGTGGATGGTGCACATCAGAAAGGGAATAACACTGGAGGAAGACATGATTTCATAAAGGATGAGAGCTGAGCCTCGAGAAGAAACAGACTAAACACAAATGCTGACAACAATGGTCATGAAATTCAATGCTATAATTATAAATGTCTTTTCTTAACGGAGGCGGGTCTTGCTAGTCACACTTACATCGCAATGGGCTGTGAGTCCCATACCTTCTTATAGCGAAATATAACATCATCGTCTGGAAAGACGGAAAGGTGCCAATCACTCACTCAAGTTGTTTTAGGCTGAACATATATAGGTTTTGATTTGTCAAATGTTGGCAAGCAAATACAGTTTGATAGAATACATACACAATTGACTGGCATCCATGGTCGGCGTCTGTGGATTTGGAGTTGCGAACGCGTTTAGTAATTACCAAATACTGGTTTCTATTCAGGCTGCATGTAATTTGTCAGCCGATTGTTCTGCGTTCATGTTCGACAGTGGCATCTGAGAGTCGACAGTTTGAAGACAATGGCAAACTACTGAACTTAAAGAATATTTAATAAAATCACAATCACCCAGAACATGCTGGGATTGGTTTTGCAAAGGTATGTAAAGGAGACACAACTGACATTTGTAATTACCTGTAGGGAATCTTGGGTCTGTCTCTTCGTGGGTTGAGATAATGGTATCGAGGATCCGGTAGGGGCCCTACAACCAGCTCTTCTACAACAGGTTCACTGAGGTCAGGCCGTTCAATAATTACTCTTGCTTCCCGGGCAGGCTTTGAACCTTTGCCATCCAGGAAGTTTATAGCGTCTGTCTTGTTTGGAACATGGAGCTCTATGAAATTTACGTGGCCAGCTTCTTTCACCTGCGCTGGTCTTATCTGTAATAATGGAATAGACGATACATGTGACCTTACAGCAAGCAAATATTGCCTTTGGTTATTTTGTTCAGTTTGAAGTATTTTTTTATGAAATAATCAAGTAACAGAAAGTATTGTGAACGGCACTCATAGAAAGAAGTAGAAAGATAGAAGAACACACTAGACAACATAAAAATCGAAAGCTATGGTTACCGTGCCCGGAATTGAACCTGTCACCTCCAGACAGCGTCTGCGCCTCGCCATGAATACAAGTGCACTAAGATACATGGTCAACTAGGCACCCCCAAAAAAAAGATGTCTTATTTGCCATGTCTATCGTACAGTTTGAAATCCACGACTATGGAATACGGACAGAATTCATTTCAACCCATTGAAATGGCACCATAGGTTACAGAAATTTATAATAACGAAGCAAATGTCGAATGACAATCACAGCAACAATTTACGAACACAGTAGACCTTATTGCTTTGTCTAGAATACACAAACATTTAAGAAATGTATTTGATTGGTAGGTTCCGGTGTGTATACGTCATTCCTATAAATAAACAGAGGGGGGGGGGGGGACCATTTGAGGCCGGTAATTATTATGAATTAATCAAGTAACAGAAAGTACTGTGAATGGCACTCATAGAAAGAAGTAGAAAGATAGAAGAACACACTAGACAACATAAAAATCGAAAGCTATAGTTACCGTGCCGGGAATTGAACCTGTCACCTCCAGACAGCGTCTACGCCTCGCCATGAATACAAGTGCACTAAGATACATGGTCAACTAGGCAACCCACAAAAAAGGTGTCTTATTGGCCATGTCTATTGTGCAGCTTGAAATCCACGACTATGGAATACGGACAGAATTTATTTCAACCCATTGAAATGGCACCATAGGTTACATAAATTTATATTAACGAAGCAAATGTCGAATAACAATCACAGCAACAATTTACGAACACAGTAGACCTTATTGCTTTGTCTAGAGAGCAGCATTTCGGGTCAATATGCGGGATAGTCAAGTTTATTGTTTCTAGTTGTGGTAGGTTTTTCTTCTTCTGATAATAGCTGGCTCTTGCATTTTCTTCCATTTGTAGACTGAAATGATATTGTTTCCTTGCCCAGCTACTGCGTTGAGTGCATAGTGTGACATAGTGAGCTGCGGAGTTCATTTGGGTTGTTTTTTCGACTGTGACCGACATGATTTGAGTTGTGAGCTCAAAGACCCCCCCACCCCCCCCCCCCCCCCCCCCCTTACACCGCAAAAGTAATATAAGAAAGGCAGTAAATGGCAGTTATGGCTGTTTTATTGTTATGGAACTAAGTCGGGGATGACTTATGTTATGTGTCGCCTGTGCAACTACGAATCTGTTTTAACTGCTGCTTTCATTGATGATGAACTGTACTTTTAATGTTTATGTTAGTACTTCTGAAGGCTGCCTTATGCAATCATTGCGTGTGAATGCTATTGGATATAATGGAACTGCAGTTTGTGTTAGTTTTTTCCTCAAGTGACACAGACGGACATTCTTTGTGGCTTTTGTTGGCAAGGAACGGAGCAACTATAGGGTGAACTTTTTGCTATTGAGCTAGCGGGAAGCGAATGGGAAAACGAAACATGTAGGAGGAAGAGGGGAGAAAGAGATTTGGTTAGGACAGTTGAGTAGTTTCCCTCTAAACAGCAAAAACAGGAAAAGTACAGAAAAGACTATTGTTCTTCTTGTGCAGGAACCATGACATATTTTCATGACTCCGGCGATGAATATGTGAATAGTGAATTACACAACAGCAACTAAAACATATAGCTACATAGGCAGCGCCCAGACAATCCATGTACCCTAACTACAAGCTCTATTCTGGATCAAAACAATGGAATATAATCATCACATTCAACATCTCCTTATTTTGCTTGACTCAGAACTAGCGTGCTTCACATATAATAGTACATTTATAATCAACAACGTGTTCGCAAAGACCATGTGCTAATCACTCGAGCTAATGAAGAATCAATTTCTCCGATGAAACTTAGATACATGGAAACTTAGATCTGTCACAATCTATCGACTGAACGTACCGATGAACACGAAGTCTGTGAGCCAGTTCATAAATCCAACGTACTTACATTGCGTTGAGAACAGTGTACAGTTCAACAACGATAGGCGGACTACATTTCCTTAGATCGAGTGTAGAGACCAGAGAGCATACAGCACAAGGACCTTTTTTTCTGCTGCGCTAGGCAGACACATAATCTTCAACAGGCGAGACAAACGACGGAACCGCATAACCTACGTTATCTTTCGTTTCTTACCAAACGATGAGTAATTTGTTACGTCAACTATATAAAATAATATTTATACTCAAAAAGATTAATTTAGAGTTTATTCTGTCGTCCATTAAAATCAAATGAGAAACGCTATGTATTAATGGCGACTCATAAAATAAAATGAAAGAAGTAATGATAAGTGAAAACGCTTGATAAATTAACAATTAAAAGTATTTATATTTTAGATTTAAACTAGCCAATTATTAGGACAATCTCTGGCAATGGGAACATGGTTTCTGAGACGAATGTCATGGCAACCGTGGAAACTAACAATGATTATGTTCCCGCAATTGTTTTCGGTTGTTTTTCTTCCCCCCATCAGTTGTATTTAATTCAAAAGATACTTTTGTGTTTTGTTCTTGAACACGCAAAGACTAATAAAGGTAAAGCACCGTTTGTAAATTTATCTCAAGAAGATAGAGGTAGATAATGCCGAAGACAGTGGCTAGAGTCTTAGATGGGCAATTAGAAAAGATCAGGTACGTTATCGTGCTAGGGTATTCGGCTGGAAAAGGATATGAACAAGCTGACATGCTTGCAGGTAAGGCTGCTATGAGCATTAGTCCATGCTGATATGCTGAATAATATGCAAACAAACTATTTACAAAAATTAGATGATGACTAAAAATGTACAACCATGACTAGACTGCAAGAATACCAAGTAAAAAAGAGATGAGTCCGTACAAAAGCACTACGCAGGAATGGAAAAAAAAAATAATAATAAAACAACTTACAACTGGTGTTGCTATGTTGTGCTGATATGTTAAATTGATTCAAGAACGTACATCACAGCACTTGGGGCATTTCCATGAACGCTCTGTCCCTGTCTTCAGCAGCCAGTGCAGATTTCCAGTTCAAATGGTGCCAGTAGCATTCTTATTATATGTCACTGGCTTTTTCTCTGAGCGTCGAGTATCTGTCAGATTCCCTCATACCTGCCTAATGCATCACTTTCACCAGACTGTGGTGATCAATTTGCTCCTACGAATTGTACATGTTCTCTCGCAAGGCCTTAACAACGTTTGCCTTATCATACATCAGTATTCTACCAAGTTGTACAGAGCCAGCCAGACAATGCACCTCACCCGTTACCTCCGAAGCAAAGCACGCCACTCTGCACGAAGCATGCTGTCCTCACCTTCCTCAGCATGCTGTCCGAGTCAGTTACAATCACAACGTGTGTGTGCGTGTGATGATCTCTAACCAGCGGAAAGTGGCAGTGAACTCCTCCACCTCCATTCTTAAGCTGGATGTCGTGGTATCTGATGCGGTTAGCCGCTTTACGCTTAGCGATTTGCTGAGGAGGGGATCTGAGCACTGTTATACTACCTGGTTTGATAAGCAATAAAAAAAAGAAAAGAATAGTCTGTCCACTAATAAACAAACTTACACTATATGTAGGAAAACAAATTTAGAAGGTGAAAAAAGGTTATAGAGATTATTGTGATAACAGGAAAGATCAATAGAAGAGAGGTATATTTAAACAGAATGTTGAATGTTGAATTAAGAATCGACATCACAGCACTCGGAACACCCCCCCCCCCCCCCCAATAAGCGCTCCGTCCCCATCTTTAGCAGCAAGGGAAGAGTTCCCATTCCAATGGTACCAGTAAGTGTCTGATTGTAAATCCGTCTTGCCTTTTCCCTCAGTGTCGAGCGTCGGCTAGATCCCTGTAACTCCTCGCAGTGCAATTCTCCTCAGACCGTAATGATCTATATGTGCCTCGGCACTGTTCGCTAGCTCCCAAAGGGCTCTCACAACATCCAGCTTGTCATACATCAGTTTACCACCAAGTGGTGCAGAACCGGCCTATCTTTCTTCCTGCTCATTTCCCAACACACTGGCGTGACCTGGAGAAAATATCCAAAGGATGCTAACTACCTGGGACCTTTTAAGTGATGCTTGCCACTCTATACGGAGCATGCTTGTCTCCACCTTTCTCAGCATGCTCTGTGGGTGAGTTACAATTTTTTAAACATATGTATATTATCTGAGAGTGGAGCATTAAAGGGGGAGGGGGGATTTGCATAACAATGAATAGTTCGTTACATACAGCCCAATCGATGACCTGTTAGCTTTTAGAAAAAAAGCACATGGTTGGGAAGAGAGGACAGTTTAAGAAAACGGAAACCAAGTTAGTGATTGTGATTAAAAAATGATGATTATAATTAGATGATTGCGTTGATGATGGTTAAGATGACGATGCCGATGATGATAATGATGATGAACATGTTGGCGGTGATAATGTGACTGAGCAAATGGAATCATACAAGTAGAAAACAAACTTACACCCAGCTCATCTTGTCTAGCAAGGTAACTGTAAAACACGATGAATTTCCGAAGGAGAAAAGATCTTCAAAGATGTTCCTGATGCTGTTATCACCTCTTCCAAAGGTGTCCACCATTAGTTTGATATGCCTCACAAGGCGGTAATTTATCTGGGCCAACCGTCATGCTGGAAA
>CAJHNH020002469.1:575000-602323 GCA_905116865.2 Candidula unifasciata | reverse complement strand
GAGACGGAAAAGCGAAGGTTTTAATAAAACCCTAATAGCTAAAATCTATACCCATAAATAAGCGGGGAGGGACTCCTTTTAAAAATGTACCAAAAATATTTGGGGTTTCTCATAAAAATCCGTTTTACACTCCCTTTAAAAAAATCTGGAAATCTTCACAACTGTAAAATTTGATAATTAAAAGGTTTCAACTTCTAGTTTCTTCCTCTTTTTAAATATGTATTGGCTACAACAGCACACAGGGTTGGAGAATTGGCCAAAGAAAGAGAGATTTTCAGGCGTGCAGTTGAGGCATCAAAATTCTGTGAAGAACATACTGATTGACTGACTGAACATAAATTTGAATCTCAAATCTCTCTTCTGTCCTCCCTCTCTCTTTCTCTGTCCCCCTGTCTCTCTTCTGTCCCCTCTCTCTCTTATGTCCCCTCTCTCCTGTCCTCCCTCTTCTCTGTCCTCCCTCTCTCTATCTCTGCTGTCCTCCCTCTCTCTTCTGTCTCTCTCTCTATGTCCTCTCTCTTCTATACTTTCTATCTCCTGTCCTCTCTCTCTCTCTTTTGTCCTCTTTCTCTCTCTCTCTTCTGTCCGCTCTGTCTGTCCTCTCACTCTCTTCTGTCCTCTCACTCTTCTTTTCGTTCTTTCTTTTCTTTCTGTCTCTTCTCACTTTTCTCTTATTCTCTTTCGTTTCTTTCTTCTACTGTCCTTCTCTCTCTCTGTCCTCTCTCTTCTTCTGTCCTTTCTTCTTTCTCCCTCTCTACTTCTCTTCTGTACTCTCTCTCTCTCTCGTTGTCTTTTCTTATTCTTCTTCTGTCCTTCTCTCTTCTCTCTCTATCTCTCTTCTCCTCTCTCTCTCTCTCTCTCTCTTCTCTCTGTCTTCTTCTTCTCTTTCTGTTCCTCTGTTCTGTCTTTCGTCTGTCTTCACTATCTCACCCTGCCCTCTATCTTTTCTGTCATCTTTCTCTCCTTTCCTATCTCACGTCCTCTCCCCCTCCTGTCTTCTTTCTCTTCTGGCCTCTCTCTCCTGTCCTCTCTTCTGTCATATCTCTCTCTCTCTCTTCTGTCCCCTCTCTCTTCTGTTCTCTCTCTCTCTTCTGATCTCTCTCCTCTGTCCTCTCTCTTCTGTCCTCTCTCTTCTGTCCTCTCTCTTCTGTCCTCTATCTTCTGTCCTCTATCTTCTGTCCTCTATCTTCTGTCCTCTATCTTCTGTCCTCTATCTTCTGTCCTCTATCTTCTGTCCTCTATCTTCTGTCATCTCTCTTCTGTCATCTTTCTTATGTCCTCTCTCTTATGTCAGCTCTCTTCTGTCCTCTCTCTTCTGTCACCTCTCTTCTGTCCTCTGTCTTTTCTGTCCTCTCTCTTCTGTCCTCCCCTATGTCCTCTCTCTTCTCCCCCTCCCTCTCTCTCTCTCTGTCTGTTATGTTCTGTCTCCCTCTTCTGACCTCGCTCTTTCCTTTCCGCACTCTTTTTTCTGTTCAGTTTTGTTCTGCCCTTTCTCTTGTTTCCTCTCTCTTCCTGCCCTATTCTCCTTTGCTCTCTCTTCTGTCGTCTCTCTCTCCTCTGTCCTCTCTCTTTCTATCTGTCCTTTCTCTTTTCTAACCTCTGTACCGCTCTTCTGTCATCTGTTTCTCTCTTTAAACCTCTGTGCTCCTCTTCTGTCTTCTCTTTCTCTCTTTTGTCCTAAGTGCCCCTCTTCTGTCATCTCTTTCTCACGTGTGTCTTCTCTTTTTCTTCTGTACTCTCGCCATCTTCTGTCCTCCTCTCTCTTTTATGTCCTCCCTCTCTTCTGTCATCGCTCTCTTCTGACATCTCTCTTCTGTCCTCTCTCTCCTTTCTCTCTCTCTCTCTCTCTCTCTCTCTCTCTCTCTCTCTCTCTCTCTCTCATGTCCTCTCTTTTTCTCCTGTCCTCTCTCTGTCTCCATTGTCTTCTCCCTGTCTTCTCTGTCCTCATCTTCTTTTGTCCTTTCTCTCTGATGTCTACTCTCTCTTCTGTCCTCTCTCCCTTCCATCCTCTTTCTCTTTTCTTTTCGTTATCTGACTGCTCTGTCCTCTTTCTCTTTTCTGGCATCTCTTTCCTCTCTCCCTACTGTCTGTTTTTTTTGTTCGGCTCCCACTCTCTCTCACTCACTAAACTTAATCATTGTTCGGTTCACTCAGAGCTCATTCTGAATTGTCTGTCTGGCACCACTCCTGGAGAAATGTTTAGGTCCCTCGAGTGTGTCACTCCAGCAGCACGCGCGCACCCTGACAGACAGTAGATGTAATAGATAGAAATCAGAGCAGGTGGTATGTGGTACACTTGCAGCGCATATTTGTGTCAGTGTGTTTGTTAGTGTGTGTGAGAGCACGATTGCGTGGGTATAGATGAGTGCAGTCTGATTTCCAAAAATGATTTCTGTGACTGTTGTTTCTTTCTCTGTCTCTCCGCTGTCTCTTCTTTGTATGTCTGTGTCTTGCTCTCTGCCTAATAGTTGCTTTCTCCTTCTCACTACCTTTCCTCTCTATTTTCCTCTTCTCTCTCTCTCTCTCTCTCTCTCTCTCTCTCTCTCTCTCTCTCTCTCTCTCTCTCTCTCTCTCTCGTGTCCGTGTGCGCAGTGTCAAAAAGCCAGTTACTGCCTCTATTGTACCACTTATGCGGTATAGGCAGGGGTCTTTGAGCCTGAGTATTTACAGATGCATGGCTAGTGCTGTCGCCAAGACTGTGCAGGTGATAATTTTAATTTGCCCCCGACAAAAAAAAAAAAAAAAAAAAACCAGCCTCACCAAGGGTTCAAACCCGCTCCTCGTGCAAAGTGTACACCTGAAAATTTGAGGTTGCCTGGCTAGAGAAGTCGCCCCATTATGGGCACACAAAGTATCCATCATTTAAGCAGGACCAGACCTGGGTTATACGCGTAGAAGCCTAGTCTAGCCACCACTCCGTAAACAGTCCCACAATCTTGTTATCGGTAAGAGTAAATGAAACTATGCAAATTATTAAAAAAATGACATGCAAAATTTACTCAGTTTTATTCATTTATTTTTCACTACTTCTATTTGTTTCAAATATTTACCGCATGTGTGTCTCTGTGGCTTTGGCGGCTAGACGCCTGCCTGCGGATTGGAAGATTGTAGGTTCGCGTCCTGACGAAGCCGGACTTTTTAAGAATAGAAATGACCGTGACTCCAAGGTCGACCCAGTCTGGCAATCTGGTAGCCTTAGTTTCAGCTTTATATCACACGGGTCACCCCATCGTTGCTCCGCTCCTGTGCCCACAAAAAAAAAAAAAAAAAAACAACAACACATAAAATGTTTATCACAGTCACTTGTGGAAAGATTGACAAACTGCTGTCTAAGCATATCTGGCATACACACGCATTAAAGCATACTGTAGCAATCCGATGTGCTAACACAATCAGTCCGACATTAGAAATCCAGTTCATCATTGATGGTAGCAGAAGTCACCAACAGATCAGCAGTTGCACACATGATCACTTTTAATCACATACGGGCACCACCAACATTGCGACGACAGGCATTGCGCCATTTTCTGAATCTACAATTCATACCACCACGTTGGTCACTCCAAATGAAATCCGCAGCTCATAGTGTCACGCCATGCATTCAACTCATAAGCTAGGCGACGAAACTATATCCTATCTACAAATGGAGCAAAAATGCAACGGCCACCGTCCAGCAGAAGCAAAAAAACTGTCTCAGCTCCAAACAGTGCCACTGCCTAGCGTCCATTTTGACCTGAAGGTCGTCCTAGCCGTGAGAGGGTACCAGGTGCAGTGCTAGGAAGTAGTGCCGGCGTGTTGCTGACCAAATCACCCACCAAGTGCCGATTGTTCTATACAAATATTGCTCTAGCCCTATATTCCCAATGCGCATAAAGGCGTGGAAAAGGGACCTCTACTTACGGCATGTGTAGCAACTCTCTTCACCCAGCCGAATCCTGGAGTTGTCATACAGATTTTGGGAACCTTCGGAGCCCGGAACTATCTCATCAAACAGCTTCAACGAGCGGAAGAGAATAATTTATCCTGTCATTACAGCTTGGGTAGCAAGACACAATGTCCCATTAACGAAACGTACAGCATTAGCGCAATCCACAACCATGACATTGCATTGACGTATGCTACACTTAGTCAGAGGCGTTGCCATATTTCTTTGTTACGGAGGAAGGCGATACACGATAGACAGACGAAAGCCAGATCAAACGGTTTGGAGGGCTAATTAGTTCATTATATGTCTAAGGGTGTGGTTTTATAAGGTGAATCGGTTATGTCCTCTTCTAGTTAATTGTTGAGGTTTATCCCGCTTGTTCATCTCATTCTGCGTTTCCTCCACTTCTACTACTCTTCTTCATTTCTTCTGTTTCTTCTTCTTCTTCTTCTTCTTCTTCTTCTTCTTCTTCTTCTTCTTCTTCTTCTTCTTCTTCTTCTTCTTCTTGTACATAAGAAGAAGAAGAAGAAGAAGAAGAAAAAGAAGAAGAAGAAGAAGAAGAAGAAGAAGAAGAAGAAGAAGAAGAAGACGAAGAAGAAGAAGAAGAAGAAATAGAAGAAGAAGTAAAAGGATAAAGGAGGAAGAAGGATGAAGAAGGAATAAGACGATAGAAAGATGAAGGAAGAAAGAAGATACTTATCTGTTTAACATTCGATATCAGCCAAACACACTCATCCATTTCTGGAAACCAGCTTCCGTCCAGACGGAGCTTATCTGTACCACTTACTCGTGATTGCTTTGCAGCTTCCCTTGATGACGCAATTTCCAGTCCGTAAATCCTACAGAACAGTTATATGCTTAAGCGCACATTTAGAAACATAATTTCTGTGTCGAGTCTTGGATACAATTTGTATTTCTTTTCCATGAAGATACAGCTGGTTTTGTTTTTGTGTGTGTGGAAAAGGGAGGGGGGTGGGGGGTTGTATAATCTATATTTTTTTCTGTCAGCCCCTTCCCCCCTCCCTTTCTCCTTTAACTCCACCCTCAGTGTGTGTATTTAATGACACCAAGTGGGAGGCTGCCTCTCAAGACTGAAATGCATGGCGTGCAGCTCTACACAAGGGCGCTGCTACATGTGAAGCAAACAGAACAGCAAGACTGAGGGGTCACTACACCAAAAAATTTTATTTTTTTATTTACAGACTTATAGCAGTTATTTTATAATAGTCGTTTGTAGGGATACATGTTATTACATGTGTATACTTAAAGTGTTAAAAAATCATAGTTGTCATGGCAATAACCGCCATCTTGTGAAAAAAACAATACGTGCTTAAAATCCTAAAATTTCAAAAACACACCTAGATATTCAACAATAGATGATGGATCCATGACCTTTTATCTTATTTAGAGGTACAGGTCTAGATTATTTACTTTAAACATGTTTTTAAATATTTTTCGTAGAATTGTAAAAGGTAGGTTTATTGAAAAAGTCAAAAAAATCTAGCATCATAAGACAATAATCATATTTTAGAAAACAAAATCTTTCTAAAATCTACTTTCAGATAGACCAGTCCCTATAATATTGTTTATGAAGTATGCATACAAAATTTCATGTTTCTACTCTTTATATTAGCTTAGATTTTAGGATTTCACACACACTGCAAACTGAAATATAGAGATTTGAGAAAACTGACTTTTAAACTTTTTTTTATCTTTAAAAAGTGCACGAGGTGGTGTCGTTAGTATTAACTTTTCAATGCTAAATTGTTTACAAATGACATAAATTTTGTGTGTCATCTATTCTACGAATGCCGAACTTTACAAAAACGAACACATTGAAAAAGTGATATTTTTGTCATAAATTGGGAAAAATGCCGTGTAGTGACCCCTGAAAAGGATGGACAGAAAGGCGACTGCAGGGGATCCCCTCCCTGGCACAACGCTTATTCCCCGTCCTCACTGTCCAAGAACTTTTCAGGCCCGCATCGGCCTCATCAGTCATCTTTTTACTCATACCTGATGAAAACGAGTGGTCATCATTATCTTGATGGACAACACACACACACACACACACACACACAGTAATGCACCTTACGAGATACAGCGAAATAATCCTGGCAATAAACTGTCCAATGTATTATGTCGGCATTATTGAATAAATACATCTGTGCTGATTATTTGATCTATCAGATTGCTTTGCGTTTAAATGTTCCTAATTAATTTGCATTATTCGCCTGAAGCATTACGTTTTTGTCCGTTGCAAAATGTTGCAAGGAAAATCATATATCGTTATTAATAATCGTCATCAAGATCACGTACCTTGCCGACTGGGGTGGGCGCTCATGTCTCTCCGTTCTCTGCGATCAACAACTGCGGGTATCAGTTCGTGTGCTGACATGCCATGACAACAGGCTGGCAAGAATCCTTTCGCGTTGTCTTCCTCTTTCTCTCTTTCCACAGGTTTTTTCTGTGGTTACAGCAACACGTTCTTGTTTCCCTCTTCTCATAAAATGAAAGAAAAATGATGACTGCCTATTTCTGATGTTTGTGATAAGTTGTCTTCAAGCCCTCGCCTCTTTCAAAACATATGGGTTGCTCTTTTTAGCTATCCAAGAAATTCGAAGTAAAGTAAAGAACATTTTCCAGACCATCAGGTGTATTAGGCATATAGGGCTAGATCTTTATTTTGTAAACTAATGGACACTCGATGGGTAATGTGGTCAACATCACACCGACCGCCTTTACTTCTAAATAATATACCTGGTACCTTCCTGTGTGGGTACCGGGGTACCGTTGAGGGTAAAACAAGAACAGAGACCCACTGCCTCCAAATCAAGCATGTCATAAGAGTCGACTAATTAGAGGTTTCCTTCAAAGTCAGAGTGATCTGCCTAAAAGGCAGCCCGGCTCTCTAGCGTAGTTGGCTAAACCGGATTGCGCGGAGGCCGGGTGACGAACTCCTTGTGGTCCGTGTTCAATCCCGGGGGTAGGCAGGAGAGCCACATTTCTCCCAGATTTACGGTATTTACAATGGAATCAAGGCCGAAAGGTTGCGATATCCATAATACCGAGCCTAAGGGTTAACAACTCATGGCTTCTGGATACTAAAACAACAACAAACAAACAGCCTAAAAAGCAAGGAACTAACAGTCTGCATACATATGTTAGATCTGTAAAATGAATGTACACGCAGAACTCAGGATCTGGAACAAGTCTAAAGTCCAGAAGTGGACGAACAACCAGATCTTTCAGCCGGAGTTTACAGCAGGGGAACGCCAAGAATGGGAAGAAGTATACCTGGTACCACTCAAGGTTGGAACTGCCTGGAAGCCAAGGTCATTATTGAAAAACAAAGTCAGCCTCCATCAGGACTTGAACCCACGACCTTCATATATGCAGGCGAGTGTCTAACCGCTACATGACGGCGGTTATCGATCTTTAGAATTGCTTTGCTCTTAAATATTCCAGATTAATTTGCATTACCCGCCTAAAGCTGAAGTTATTATCCGTTGCAAAATGTGACAAAGAAAATGGTGTGACGTAATTAAGAGATATGGAGTGGAAGCTTTGTTCTCCTGTGGTTTTCAACATGATTGTTCAGTGCACAGCTATTATTGTTAGCTGTCTTGTTGGTTGCCTTGCGTCGTGGCTAAGGCCTTCTATTCCAGAGCGCATCAAGAGGGATTTGTTTTCCAAAACTGATTTTGACTCGCAGGTTGAACCAGCCCAAAAACATGTGGTACAAGGTAGTGTTCAAAGTTAGTTGCGTTGTCCTTCACTGGACGTTGCCGAACCAATCCCAGCACTTTTTTTTTGGCTGTTCTGGTTTTTCTAGGCTAATTTTACGTTCAGTAGTTTGCCATTGCTTCCTAGACGGTTGGCTTCTCAAAACCACTGTCGAAAAAAAAAAGCAAAGCGCAAGGCCCGCAGTTGGGATTAAACACGGCATCCCGGCATTACGAAGCGCGTTCGCAACGCCTAAGCCCCAGAATTCATATATATATATATATAAACTAAAAGAAAAAGTAAATATACTATATAGATTGAACTAATAAGAAAAGGACATGCAATCTAACTAGAAAATACCAAATTGACCTGGACAATATACACACAATGAAAGAGAAAATACATAGATCTGAACACTGCAGTCGTGGAGCCCGTTTTTTCTTTTTTTTTCAAGTATCCAAAATCCATGAGTTCTTAACCCTTTGCTCGGTATTATGATTGTCGCAACCTTGATTCCATGATAGATACCGTAAACTGGGAGGAATGTGGCTTTTTTGCCTACCCCCGGGCCTGAACCCGGACTACGAGGAGCTCGTCACCTAGTCGCCGCGCAGTCCGGTTTAGCCAACTGCGCTAGCGAGCTGGGCAGATAAAAACAAGGCATACAATCCAACCATAGAAAAACGAATAAAATAATTAATTAGTATGGCTTATACAATTTTTAGTACTATTTATAATCATGTTCTTGAAATGTTTTTGTTGCGGCTTATACAATTTTTAGTACTATTTATAATCATGTTCTTGAAATGTTTTTGTTGCGGCTTATACAATTTTTAGTACTATTTATAATCATGTTCTTGAAATGTTTTTGTTGCGGCTTATACAATTTTTAGTACTATTTATAATCATGTTCTTGAAATGTTTTTGTTGCGGCTTATACAAATTTTAGGACTATTTATAATCATGTTCTTGAAATGTTTTTGTTGCGGCTTATACAATTTTTAGTACTATTTATAATCATGTTCTTGAAATGTTTTTGTTGCGGCTTATACAATTTTTAGTACTATTTATAATCATGTTCTTGAAATGTTTTTGTTGCGGCTTATACAATTTTTAGTACTATTTATAATCATGTTCTTGAAATGTTTTTGTTGCGGCTTATACAAATTTTAGGACTATTTATAATCATGTTCTTGAAATGTTTTTGTTGCGGCTTATACAAACTTTAGGACTATTTATAATCATGTTCTTGAAATGTTTTTGTTGCGGCTTTTACAATTTTTTGGACTATTTATAATCATGTTCTTGAAATGTTTTTGTTGCGGCTTATACAATTTTTTGTACTATTTATAATCATGTTCTTGAAATGTTTTTGTTGCGGCTTATACAATTTTTAGTACTATTTATAATCATGTTCTTGAAATGTTTTTGTTGCGGCTTATACAATTTTTAGTACAATTTATAATCATGTTCTTGAAATGGTTTTGTTGCGGCTTATACAATTTTTTGGACTATTTATAATCATGTTCTTGAAATGTTTTTGTTGCGGCTTATACAATTTTTAGTACTATTTATAATCATGTTCTTGAAATGTTTTTGTTGCGGCTTATACAATTTTTAGTACTATTTATAATCATGTTCTTGAAATGTTTTTGTTGCGGCTTATACAATTTTTAGTACTATTTATAATCATGTTCTTGAAATGTTTTTGTTGCGGCTTATACAATTTTTAGTACTATTTATAATCATGTTCTTGAAATGTTTTTGTTGCGGCTTATACAATTTTTAGTACTATTTATAATCATGTTCTTGAAATGTTTTTGTTGCGGCTTATACAATTTTTAGTACTATTTATAATCATGTTCTTGAAATGTTTTTGTTGCGGCTTATACAATTTTTAGGACTATTTATAATCATTTTCTTGAAATGTTTTTGTTGCGGCTTATACAAATTTTAGTACTATTTATAATCATGTTCTTGAAATGTTTTTGTTGCGGCTTATACAAATTTTAGTACTATTTATAATCATGTTCTTGAAATGTTTTTGTTGCGGCTTATACAATTTTTAGTACTATTTATAATCATGTTCTTGAAATGTTTTTGTTGCGGCTTATACAATTTTTAGTACTATTTATAATCATGTTCTTGAAATGTTTTTGTTGCGGCTTATACAATTTTTAGTACTATTTATAATCATGTTCTTGAAATGTTTTTGTTGCGGCTTATACAATTTTTTAGTACAATTTATAATCATGTTCTTGAAATGGTTTTGTTGCGGCTTATACAATTTTTTGGACTATTTATAATCATGTTCTTGAAATGTTTTGTTGCGGCTTATACAATTTTTAGTACTATTTATAATCATGTTCTTGAAATGTTTTTGTTGCGGCTTATACAATTTTTAGTACTATTTATAATCATGTTCTTGAAATGTTTTTTGTTGCGGCTTATACAATTTTTAGTACTATTTATAATCATGTTCTTGAAATGTTTTTGTTGCGGCTTATACAATTTTTAGTACTATTTATAATCATGTTCTTGAAATGTTTTTGTTGCGGCTTATACAATTTTTAGTACTATTTATAATCATGTTCTTGAAATGTTTTTGTTGCGGCTTATACAATTTTTAGGACTATTTATAATCATGTTCTTGAAATGGTTTTGTTGCGGCTTATACAATTTTTAGTACTATTTATAATCATGTTCTTGAAATGTTTTTGTTGCGGCTTATACAAATTTCAGGACTATTTATAATCATGTTCTTGAAATGTTTTTGTTGCGGCTTATACAATTTTTAGTACTATTTATAATCATGTTCTTGAAATGTTTTTGTTGCGGCTTATACAAATTTTAGTACTATTTATAATCATGTGCTTGAAATGTTTTTGTTGCGGCTTATACAAATTTTAGGACTATTTATAATCATGTGCTTGAAATGTTTTTGTTGCGGCTTATTCAAATTTTAGGACTATTTATAATCATGATGTTTAAATGTTTTTGTTGCGGCTTATACAAATTTTAGGACTATTTATAATCATGTTCTTGAAATGGTTTTGTTGCGGCTTATACAAATTTTAGGACTATTTATTATCATGTTCTTGAAATGTTTTTGTTGCGGTAAGGTTTATTATTAATAATAATAATGCATAAGGGATGTCCCGTTTTATATTTTTTTTTTTTAAATAGTGGGATGTCCTGTTTTCAGTTATAGGTGTTATGGTCACCCCTAGCCAGTAGGAAACTCCGCATACTTCTTAAGGGCAAATCTCTATCTTCTAGTGAAAAGCTGTCTGTTGTTGTTGGTGAGGTTTTTTTTTTTCTTTTTCTGAGGCTCTTCTAGGCAATTTCAGCTTGACCAACACTTCTTATCTCTCCAGGTTGTAACTCATATACGAGTATATGCACTGGTCAGCTCTCATCGGTCAATTTCAGCATCGTCATTATCGTCGTGGTCATCATCATCATCATGTTTCTTTTGGATGTCCTCGCCTGCTTAATCCTTTAATTTTCCATGTTAGTGTCTACTTGGCGATTCTGAGCTCATTTCCTCCAATGTGTCCAATATAACGACATTTTCTTTGTCTTATGTAACTATTGTTACACGTTGTTGCCAAAATCTTTTCTCAAATGACTTCACCACTCTTGAATTCATCCAGCTTTAATTTGCCAATGCGTATCAAATTTTTTTTTTGCTTTCCCCCAGGGACACCTTGATCTAAAGGTTGAAACCTGTTTAACATCAGCAACATTTCTGACTTTTAAATATGCCTTTTTCCCACTGATGATCTCTGCTCTATTTTGGTATGAATATTTATACATGTGCTGTTCTCCAGTGTTCT
The DNA here is from genome assembly GCA_905116865.2 of Candidula unifasciata. NCBI lineage: Eukaryota > Metazoa > Mollusca > Gastropoda > Stylommatophora > Geomitridae > Candidula > Candidula unifasciata. The sequence continues at coordinate 590,836 of CAJHNH020002469.1, read as the reverse complement.
TTCCATTTTCGGTTTCCTGACCTTGATGCCCGCAAATAATAAATTGTAAAAAATCAATTAATTTGTCGTGCATCTTCTCTCTTACTGTTAACTTTTTTTAACGGCAATGCAATTCACATCTGTTGCAGCTCAGTTAATAATAAATTAATTGTTATTCATTGGATCTCCAAGTGCACTTCAATCAATCAATTCGGCTTGATAAGAAGGTTGTTGTAGCTCTAATGTTAGCTTCCAACCCAGAGCTTTCCAAAGTGTGTGTTGTTACACATTACTGTGTTCGGCTGCAGTGTGAAAGTATATCGCGCGAACGTATAGGATAAAACCTGTTGTATTGAAGTTGATCTTCATACTTAACACAGCTATCCGGCTCAGTTGTTGATCAATTTGCCTGTGAACTCGCCATGTATTTTACGACCAGTTCTCTATGATTCCGCCTGACTTCCATTCTATCTCCCTGTTAATCCCATGTCTTTTTCTTTACCAACTCTTCTTAGTTCTTCTGTCCAGCTGCTGCCGATCTCCTTTTGAACTGCATGTTTTTATTTACCTCAGCTAAACAACCTAGTGAATGTTGAATTAAGAATCGACATTACATCAGGACACTCCTATTAGAGCTAAGACCCCATCTTCGGCAGCAAACGAAGAGTTCCAATTCTGGTGGCACCAGTAACTGTCTGATTGTATATCCGTCTCATCCTTCCCCTTAGTGTTGAGCGTCAGCAATATTTCCTTGGCAGCGCCATTCTCCTCAGACCGTAATGATCCATCTGCACCTCCACACTGTTCACTCGTCCCCAAAGGGCTCCCACAATATCTAGGTTGCCATACATCAATTCACCATTTGTCTAGAGCCGCCCAGTCTATCTGCCTGCTTATTTTCCTACACACCGGCATTCCCTGGAGAAAATATGCAAATAAAGCTAAATACCTGGGAACTCTGAAGTGATGCTTGCCATTACGCTTGAAGCGTGCCTGTCTTCAGCTTTCTCAACGTGCTCTGTGAGTCAGTTACAATCACGGCATGTGTGTACAGCTGATTCTCAAGCAAGCGGAATGCGGCAGAGACTGTTTTTCACCTACTGAATTAACGGGTGAAGAAAAGACGCTGGTGTTGAATAAGCACACGCTGAGAAAACATTAGAGCAATATAACTAGAGAGTAATATATTGGAACCCACATGAGCATAATAAAATAAAAAAAGGGGGTGGAAATCTTGGATAATGGAACGGGAGAGGGAAGAATATGAGTGTCAGCTTCATAAGATGTCAAAGGGTGCGACAATTTTAACGTGATATTGTTGAGGGTCTGTGCTACACTGAGGACACAATAAGAAGAAAGTTTATCGTGACCAGTTGTCCATACATAGTTCACCTTACATTGATCTTCGTGTTAGTCCTCCATTTAGTCCTAAGCTATTCTCAGTGGTTCTGACTGACTGACTTTCTACACCACTAGGACATCACACAAGCGATAAATACCCGATGACACAATGTGTCACCACGTGGGTAATGATCACCATGGAGAGTTCCCAGAAACCGCGTTCTGCCTTTAGGCCATATTTATGGCCAGGCTATATTGCGGCCCCTGGCAAAAGCCAGAGTAGGGCTTCAGATAACGAAAAACTTCATCCTGAAAAAGGAATGAAAGTGTTGACATCATTGGTTCTCTTGTCCAACTTCCCTTTATACCCCTGCTTACTCTCTGTGTATTATCCTGACATGTTTTCTTTGGTTCTTTTGTCCAGCTTTCCTTAATCTTTCTGTTAACTCTCCATAGTTTCGCTTACTGATTCTCCATAGTTCCTGATTCTGACACCCACTCTGTCTTTTAACTCTACGCGTTTTTAATGATCATTTTTTTTTTCTTTGTTTTCCTAACTGTAGACAGATCTCCTTGTTTTCTTCGTGTGAGAATATCTGTCCCCTCATTTTCTGCATGTAAGAATAGATCTGCCCTCTCATTTTTCCCTGTAAGAATAGATCTGTCAACTAACAAGCTTATTATAGAAGTCGACTCATCATGAGTGTTTCTTTCGAAATCGGAGTGCATCTGCCTGAGAGGCATTGAAGCAACAGCCAGCATACGAATATGCTAGATCTGTAGAACTGATGGGCACTGAAACTTCGGGTTTTGGAACAGTGCAGAACTGAATGAGCCGATAATGATATTTTTGGGAAAATCTGACATAGAAGTTTAGTTAGGAAAATCGCAGTTCTAGCCATTTTTATGTTATCTCCGTTTGTCTTCCGCACCCCCCCCCCCCGCCCCAAGTTTGCTTATAAGTAATGATCCATTTTCACGGGCACCTATATGTTTAAAGACCAATCGGCTAGGTGGGTAATGTAGTCAACACTACGCCGGTCGTCTTTGCTTCCTCCTGGTACCTTTTGTAGGCCGGGTCGACCTGCGAAGTCAAATTTTTTTTTTAAAGTTAGTTGCGTATTCTTTACAGGACGTTGCAGAACTAACCCCAGCATTCCTTGGCTGTCATGGTGTTTCTAGGCAAGTTTACGTCCAGTAGTTTGCCATTGCTTTCACGACGGCCGGCTTCTCGATACCACTGTCAAAACCAACGCAAGGCGCAAGGCCAGAAGCTGGGATCGAACCCGTTAACCCGGCATTACGAAGAGCGCTCCCAACGCCTAAGTCACAGAGTGACGCCCATACGATGATGAAAATCCACGCAGCCAGCAGTGGGTTCGAACACGGTACGTTGAAGTTACGAATCGGACACGCACCGCCTAAGCCACAAACGCCGCCTATCTATACAGATTGATTGGCACCTTTCCGTCTGTCCAGACGACAGTGTTATATTGCGCTATCAGGAGTCATGAGACTCGCAGCCCATGGCGATGGCGAGTATGACTAGCACCACCCGCCCGTGTCAAGAAAAGTCTTCCACAATGATAGGATGGCATTTCAGGACCGTTGTTAACAACATGTGTGTTTACTCCGTTTCTTTTCAGACGCTCAGCTCTCATCCTTTCTGCAATTATTCCTTCCTTCAGTCTCATTCCCTTCCGGATATGCCCTTTCCACACAACACGGTCCATGGCATTTTGTTCCCATGTCCGCCTCAATACCTGTAACATTCATGTGCCGCTTGCATACAACTTTATAACGTAGTAGAGGTCGGCCTTGACATCTTCTTCCTGTCTTTAATTCACCATATATATATATATATATATATATATATATATATATATATATATATATACACACACACACTTTCCGCCGGAGTTTACATACATCGTTTGAACACGAAGAAGACAGGAAGATCTCTTTTTTTTTTTTCGCTTGCGTGTTTTTCCCGACAGTTTCTCAATGGTTCTCATGCACATCGATCTCTCTGTTATCTCTATTTTTTTTTTTCTAATTCTGAATTTTTCCTTTTTCGAATCGTTCATGGATCTCCTTGCCATCTCTGATTTTGGTCAAAATTCTGAAGAAGCAGCTACGCCCCTGTACGACACAGTTGTAGTTCCCACGGCATTCTTGACTCTCCTCCTGAGCCCAGCAACTCAATGAAACAACGATCTGCCTTCATTGTTCCTACTACACACATAAATAAGCTTACTTACACCAGTGCACTTTGGTGAACTAGCGAAATTCAGAAGACACTTGCTGTTCTTTGCCGTACCAAGCACTGTATTGTTAGATCAGGTTTCGTCTGAACAACTAGAGTGATACAAAAGTTGATGTGAGAGAATTCATTGTTCTGCAAGATGTGCTTGTTTCGAGTACTTTTTCTAGCCGTCTTGACGTGTGGGCATTTTTATATAGATACGTTTGCCCAGCGAGCTAGTTCAGTTGGTTAAACAGTACTACGCGGCGACCGGTTGAGGAACTATTTGCGGTCTGGGTGCACGCCCAAGGGTAGGCATAAACCCGGATTCTCCAGGATTTACAGTACCTATCATTTAAACTGCGTCTTCTTCTTTGCGTTGACCAGCTATAAACTCTAGGGGATAGTTCTGGTTGTTCGTCCACTTCTGGACCGCAGTCCTGTTCCAGAATCTGAGTGTTGCGTGTGCATCCGTTTGACAGATTTGTCTCATTTATGTGCAGACTGTTGGTTCCTTGCCTCTCAGGCAGATGCAGCCCGACTTAAAGAAAGCTCCCAATTAGTCGACTCTTACGACATGCTTTTGGGTAGGCAGTGGGTCTGTTCTTGTTTTCCCTATAATAGGGCTTCGCAACCCACACGAGGAATCATGAAATCAAAGCCGACGGAATCCTATATCCATAATACCTAACCAAAGGTTTTACAACTTATATTTTCTGGATTTAAAAATAATAATAATAATAATAATAATAATAATAATAATAATAATAATAATAATAATATAGTTATGTTTAGTGGTGCTTAAAATGGGAGAGTTTCTTCTGAGTTTGTCTCTTAATGGGAGTCAGAGCAACGCAACGGCTAGACATTCAAATGCTGGCCCGAATGTCTAGGGTTCAAATCGGCATCAGTCGGATTTTATTTCCTAATCTGTGTATCTGCTTTCACCCCACCAGGACCTCACACAAGCGATAAACACCAGATGACACATAGTGCCACCACGCGGATGAGGATCACCGTAGAGACATCCCAGAAACCGCGTTCAGTCATTAGACTATATTTATGGTCGGGCTATATTGCGGCCCCTGGCAAGAGCCAGAGTAGGGCTTCAGATAATTAAAAATTGCATCTCACAAGGAGATGACCAGATTGACGTGTTTTCTAATTGAGCTTGGCCTGTATAAGACATGACACGCCATTTGTGCCAGTGGCTTTCATTAATTGCATATCCGTCCATTGAACTTTAGTTATGCTCGGATAGAAATAGAGATATGGGTTTTCCAGATAGCTTGGACAAGCTGTTGCCCTGTCGACCTGCCAGTCCACCCACCTATCTGCTTGTCAACCCAGCTACCTCTATGCCAACCTTCCCGCCTACCAGCCCACTGGCTGCTTGCCAACACACCCACCCGGCTGCCATCCCACCCACCCGCCTGTCAACCCACCTAACTGCTAGCCAACCCACCCACCTGCCAGTCAAAATGGACGCTAGACACGGCCACTCTTGTGAGCTATGGCACAATTATTTTTGCTTCTGCCAGACGGTGGCCGGTACCTTTTTGCTACATTTGTAGACTGAAATGATAGTTTTGTTACCCATCTTCTGAGTTGAGTGCATGGCATGACACTGTGTGCTACTGATTTTATTTGGAATGTTTTTCTACTGTGACCAACGTGGTGGTGTGAATTGTAGATTCAGAAAATGGTGTTATGCCTGTTGTCGCAATATTGGTGGTGCCTTTATAAGATTAAAATTGAATGCGTGTGCAGCTGCTGTTTTGTTGGTCACTTTTGCTACCATCCATGGTGAACTGCATTTCTAATGTAGGACTGTTTGTGTTAGCACTTCGGATGGCTACCGTATGCTTTTAATACGTGTATATGCTAGTGCATATGCTGAGACAGCAGTCTGTCAATCTTTCCACTAGGGACTGTGATAAATATTCTGTGTTTTTTGTTGACACAGGAGCGGAGCAACTATGAGGTGACCCGTGTGCTATGAAGCTGAAACTAAGATTGCCAGATAACCAACCTGCCTGCCTGGCAACTCACACACCACCCGACAAATTTATTCACCAGGCTCCTCCCCCCGCCCCCCCCCCTCCACCCCACTATGTCGCCTACATCCATACCTGCATACTAACCTGCTTACCTAACTACTTACGTGCCTACCTGCCTGCACACCTACGTACCTATTGACTACCTACCTGGCCTACCTGCTTGTATACATACTTGGCTACCTAACTACCTAACCTATTACGTTAACTACCCACTCACCCACCTGCCTAACTACCCACATTCTTATCTTTTTATCGGTATGTCTGCAAGCTTGTTTATATATATATCAGTGGGTCTATCATTCCTTTAGTCTGTCTGACTGCCCGTCTCTGCCTATCTGCAAGCCCATATATCGATTGGACTCTCTCTCTCTCTCTTTCTCTCTCTCTTTCTCTCTCTCTCTCTCTCTCTCTCTCTCTCAATCTCTGTCTCATTCAGTTATCGTTTAGAAATATAGGTATAGTTCGAAACAATGTTTATCATCACGTAGAAAAAGATGTGTAAATAAAGAAATAAACATGTACTGATGGAGCTAATCAAGAAGGGCAGACTGTTGAATGAAAGCCTGCATGCCAGGTTCGTTTAATTTCTCCCTCTCTCTCTCTCTCTCTCTCTCTCTCTCTCTCTCTCTCTCTCTCTCTCTTTCTCTCTCTCTCTCTCTCTCTTTCTCTCTCTCTCTCTCTCTGTGTTTGTGTGTGTGTGTATATATATATATATATATATATATATATATATATACATATCTTATGTCACTATCACACACAGACATCCCCCGCCCCTTCAATATCTCTAACCCAGAGTAATCTGCCTGAAAGCTCATCTCATTCTATCTGTGGGTAACTTAAAGCATTTTTCCTAACTAATTAAAATTTAACGCACAAGTCTGAACCCCCGTGCGTCAATTCAATTACTAATAAAGGAAGCAGCAATCGGCACACGCCATTTGGATATTTCCTGTAGGAATAATACATCTGTATATTTTCTGTTTTCCCACGGCATCCGCTAGCTCTCTCTTGTATGTTGTTAACTAAAGTGCGCCGGTGTGGGGGATTATAACACTGTTTTGTGTGGGGTTTCCGCTGGCTTTCAGAATGGGTGGATATGTGTGTGGGTTGTGTGTAGATTGAGGAACGGGATTGACTGAAGCCCACAGATTGTGTGGTGGAATGGAAATGTGTACCGGTGATTTATGATTTGTGCAGTGTTAATTAACTTTTGGACGATATCGCGAAAGTTTTATTGTGTTTTGTCTTTGTAAAAAGTAGTATGTGTTAGTAAAGTAAGAAACATAACAATTTTTAAGCTTTTGCTTAGTGGGCATACGATGTTTTTATAGACCGATCGGTGACTATTGGTGACTTTTTTTTTCCCAGTGGTAAAGTAAAGGACCCTTTTCCACGCCTTAAGGCGTATAGGGCATATAGGGCTAGACCTATATTTTATAGACCAATCAGCACAAGATGGGTGATGTGGTCAGCATCACACAGGCCTCCTTTACTTTCCGGGACTGCACCCGGTACCCACTCAAGCTTGGGTCGACCTGGGAGCCTAAGTCCTTTTTTTTTTTTAAAGTCCGGCTCTGCCAGGGAGCGAACCCATGACCTTCCGATCTGCGGTGCACGTCTAGCCGCTCTGCCACGGCGACTCCCTGATTTATTTTTAAGTGACAAATTATTTTTCAGTCCCGATGATGCGCTATTTATTATGGTTGACGATGTGTTTCTGGTGGTGTTTTATCACAGTCATCCCCTTGTGCGATGCAATTGTTCGTTATTTTGAAGCCCCACCCTGGGGGTCTAATGGCTGAACGCGGTTTCTGTGACCTCTCAACGGGTGATCCTCATCCACGTGGTGGCACTTTGTTTCATCGGGTGTTTATCGCGTGTGTGATGTCCTAGTATGGTAAAATATACTACTACTACTACTACTTTATGGTGATTTCTTTCCGGCACCACTATTTTTGTAATTGTTGGTGATTTATTTCTGGTGATCTATTGTTTATTATGGTTGGTGATTTATTTCTAGTGATCTGTTTTTTTGGCTGGCGATTTCTTTCTTGTGACACATTGTTTAGATGTAAAGGGGAATTAGTTTTGGATGGACTGTTTATTGTTGTTGATTTTGTACTTCTGGTATTCTGTTTAATTGTTGTTTGGGAAACAACTTCCTTTCCAGGAAAAAAACAGTGTTTATTACGACTGGTAATTTCTTATTGTTGATCCTTTGTTAAAAGAAGTGATGTGTGTCTTATGTATTATTTCAGTAGCATTTTCTGATGATGTAGTTTTTATTACTGTAGGTGATTTCTGTTTGGTGATTTAATTGTACGGAACCATTGAAGTCTTTCGTTGGACACGCAGCTACTGTCTGGTATTTGTTTCTGTTTATAAGAAAGTGTCAGATTATGTTTAAAATCACTATAATTTCTGGGGGAAACGGAAACGGGGGGTGGGGGGGGGGGGGGGGTGGGGGGGGGGGGGTGGGTTTAAATAATATAGAATATGCTGTTTGTTGTTTTTGCTATCGTTGTCGTTCTACTTCTTCTTCTTTTTTTTTAAAAAATGTCTTTTTTCTTTCTTTCTTTCTTTCTTTATTTCTTTCTTTCTTTCTTTCTTTCTTTCTTTCTTTCTTTCTTTCTTTCTTTCTTTCTTTCTTTCTCTCTTTCTTTCTTTCTTTCTTTCTTTCTTTCTTTCTTTCTTTCTTTCTTTCTTTCTTTCTTTCTTTTTCTTTCTTTCTTTTTTTCTTTCTTTATGTTCTCCATTCTTCTTCTTCTTCTTCTTCTTCTTCTTCTTCTTCTTCTTTCTTTCTTTCTTTCTTTCTTTCTTTCTTTCTTTCTTTCTTTCTTTCTTTCTTTCTTTCTTTTTCTTCTTCATTGCCTTCTTCATCTACCAGTCTCCTGCTCCTTTTACTCAGCTGCTGCAGCTCCTCCTAATCCCACTGGTGTCAGTGTTGATGCTGTTGGTGCCCCTCTTTCTTCTCCTCTTGCTGCTGCTGGTTTTTCAGCTGCTTCTCTTTCACTTCCTTCTCCTACAGCTACTCTTTCAAACGTATATTCTAGACTGTAGTACACCATGTTTCTGCACGTATATCTTACATTGTTTATCTAAACCGTAGCGCCATGTTGCTTTCTCTAACACAGATGCCTTGCACGTGCACAGAATGAAAGTGTCACAAATACCGAGACTGCGGTCGAGAGAACGGTTTTTCGATCTTCGCGTGCCCTTTAAACAATTGTACGCATGTAACGGCGGTTCACTTGCTTGGGGTCTGGGTTTTGAGAGACCATTACGCCTGTAACCTTTAACCCCAGCTCTGACATACATCATTCGCTGGTTATTTTCTCATTGCTGGTAGGTTTACAACTTACCACCTGCAGACTGTCTGGAGGGACTGAGTTTTTCGGTGCGCTGCCAGTGCAAGAAGTACTATGAATTATATGTAGTCGTCATCTTCATTATCTGCTTATTGTCTTTCCTGTTATTATGCTAAGTCTGCTAAAAATTACTACCAGAGACGTTATCATTAATTCACAAGAGCTAATTTTTTCCTTTAATAATCAGCCTCATGACGGATATTTTTTTATATAATCATCCTTGTCGTCATCATTATCATCATCATGATTCTTCTTATTATTATTTCTTCTTCTTCTTCTTCTTCTTCTTCTTCTTCTTCTTCTTCTTCTTCTTCTTCTTCTTCTTCTTCTTCTTCTTCTTCTTCTTCTTCTTCTTCTTCTTCTTCTTCTTCTTCTTCTTCTTCTTCTTCCTCTTCTTCTTCTTCTCTTCTTCTTCTTCTATCTCTTCTTCTTCTTCTTCTTCTTCATTCTTTTTCTTCTTCTTCTTCTTCTTCTTCTTCTTCTTCTTCTTCTTCTTCTTCTTCTTCTTCTTCTTCTTTGTCATCGTCTTCTGCTATTACTACAACTTCTACTTTTTTTTTTTTATGAGTGACCTTGGCTCCGAGGTCGACACAACCTTCAATGGATACCATGTACAGTCCTAGCAAGTAAATGTTGCTGCTGTGATGTTACCACATCCCCCATCGAGTACCCTTCGGTCTGTTAAATGTAAGTCTAGCCCTATATGCCCAATACGTCTAAAGGCGTGCAAAATGTCCTTTACTGTCTTCATTTTACCTAACAGTTCGAGCACAGCCATCCCCGTTTTCCTATATTGTAATTCACAGTAATAGTTTTTGCACCTAGCTTCCCGTTATCGCCCTGGAATTCCCGTAAGCCCAACACGGTATCCGTGATTGTAATGAGCACATTCCACAGGCTGTGGAACAAACCAGTTAATCATGCACGTTTGGCGATTTATTGATCGATTTATATTTTCGCAACGAGAAGTGTTTGTTGACCCGGCCTCGTTTGGTGGCTGTACTGTAATTGTTTTTGCTGTGACTGTTCATTAGCCTGTTAGTCAATGCGCTGGTAATGTTGACGTTGTTTTTAATCTTAGGTTTGCTGGGGTGAAAGGAGGACTGTCTGTGTTGGTGTTTGGAGATTAAATGACAAATTGTACGCCGTGGGACGTTATGCATATGAGTATATACTCATATTTGTGTAAACCAATAGTCTCCAACAGCCCTGTGGGTCGGGTGGGAGTTCTCTTATGTTTGTCCCTCATGCTATCTGCACTTCCCGTGTCTTGCGTATGACTGTAGTTTATTATGGGGTTGTTCTCCATATTAAATCTTAATGGTGATATTTTCCTTTGTTATTGGTCGCTGCAATAATAGTCGATCCTTCTCTTTCCTGGACTGTAGAAGTTTGCCAGAGGAATCGCCATACGTCTCTATCGACAGTTTTCTTTCTGGCTCTGTTCTATTTCAGTTTTCAGTCAGTCGGGGACTGTCGGATGTTGTCTTCCTAGCAAATCTTGGGTCGTTCTGGGGGTCGAATTCCCTGATGCCTGGCCACCCATGCTTGCGGGGATATTCATATTTCTAGATCTCTTTTTCTGACAGTGTGTTTTGTTGGTCGACTAACATATCGCGTGTCACAAAGGATTACTTCTCCTTGTGTTAACAATTATTTTTGCGCATAAAATTGTGATATTTCTTCACACATGGAATTACTTGTAATTCGTCATATTGGATTAACACATGCTTTGGGAAATTTTCACTTAATGACATGCCATTAATGGTTTAAGTCTAAATAGCAAATTTTTCCGAGCCTATAAATGAAATTTGTTATCACAGTAGAATAAACAACTTGTAGTGAATAGTATCATTATTCCCAGAGAGGCAGGAAAGGTTGGCCACACGACTGTATATTTTGTTTTAGTTCGTCACATTTCACTAACTATTCCTTGTTGTGTTAAACAGTGCTAAAACAGTTTGTTACAAACAGTTAACATTTTTTATTCGTCACATGGTTACAACACATTTAACTTGTCACAATGGGTCTAGAACATGAGTGATACCTCGGATTACAAATCATGGATGATCGCAATATTGAAATGAACATAGCAATGCTCCAGAAATCAGTGAAAGAAAGATATATTTGTTCATACTTGCCAGGAGAATATACTTTTGCTCACACTGAGTGACAGAATCTGAACCCTAGAACTGGAGGAAAAAAACATACGTTTCGTCACACTGGGTGACATAACATACGATTCGTCACAGTAGCCGACGGAACATATCATTCGTCACACTGATAAAAATAAGATCTGTCGCACTGGGTGATACACAGTACTATTCTCTCATTGGTAGGGACAAATATACAACGGAGACCGTGCAGTAAATAGAACAGCTAATTAATTGCAACGGAGACCGTACAGTAAATAGAACAGCTAATTTATTGCAACGGAGACCGTGCAGTAAATAGAACAGCTAATTGATTACAACATCGACTGTGCAATAAATAGAACAGCTGATTATTTAAAACAGGGACTAGGCAGTAAATAGAACAGCTAATTATTTACAATGCGGACCGTGTAGTAAATAGAACAGCTAATTATTGATAATGGGGATCGTGCAGTAAATAGAACAGCTAATTATTTACAATATAGACCGTTCAGTAAACAGAACAGCTAATTATTTATAATATAAACCGTTCAGTAAATAGAACAGCTAATTATTTACAATATAGACCGTGCAGTAAATAGAACAGCTAATTATTTATAATGGGGACCATGTAGTAAATAGAACACCTAATTATTTACAATGGTGACCGTGCAGTAAATAGAACATCTAATTATTTACCATGGGGGCCGTGTGGTAAATAGGACAGCTAATTATTTACAATTTGGACCGTGCAGTAAACAGAACAGCTTATTATTTACAATGGGGACCGTGCAGTAAATGGAACAGCTGATTATTTACAATTTAGACCGTGCAGTAAATAGAACAGCTAATTATTTACAATCGGGACCGTGCAATAAATATAAAAGCTGATTATTTACAATGGAGACCGTGCAGTAAATATAACAGCTAATTATTAACAATGGAGACCGTGCAGTAAATAGAACAGCTGATTATTTACAATGGAGACGGTGCAGTAAATAGAACAGCTAATGATTGCGTGTTGCGTTTACATGCAACAGTTTACGCCTTGTTCACGTGCGTAAAGCTGGATAGATTCGTTAATGAAACATTCGGATATGTACAGGCTGGCCTCTGGGCTGAACAACAATTGCGACAACAGGTAAAGCTTTTAGAGATGAGGTGTCAAGTGCATTGTTTTACTAAATGAATATCTCTCTTTGTGTGTGTGTGTGTGTGTGTGTCTATTTTCAAAAAAAAAAAAAAAAAAAAAGAATAGACATTTCACACAAAAAACTTAATCGTCGTCATGCACATTGCCGATATGTTTATGTGATCATGTTTCACCATTTCACACGAGCGTGAAAATCACGGATCAAGTCAATGCTTTTGTCTTGCCCTATCGAGATACAGGTACTAACTACAAACTGTCTATTTCAAGGGCGTGGGGGAAAAACTGCATAAAACAGATACTTGTACTGTGAACTGTTGCCTACCATCATCATCATCATCATCACCATCATCATCATCATCATCATCTTCATCATCATTATCATCAATCAGCATGTCCTTTACAGAATGTCGCTCTCTTCACAGTACGCCTGTCTTTTTCTCTAGCCTTTTATCCAGCCCTATGTGCTTTCACAGCCAGTTCATCTTCAGTGTCTTGTATCCATCTTCGTGGAGGTCATCTGCCTCGTTTTTTCTGGAAACTGCACCCCTCCCCCCCCCCCCCATCAGTGTTCTGTCCAGACCACCGAGGCGGTTAACAGGTCCAAAATACGCCGGCTTTTGGCTTTTGGGCCAGGATGCTGTTTATGAGCTAGTTTTCTTTGATGTTCGGGTCACGCAAGATGTCGACGTCTTTCTTCTTCTTTGTCCACAGTTTTCTAAGAACCGTTCTATAGCATTCCAGTTGAAGTTGAAGTTGTTGTTGTTGTTTTAGTGGTTGTTGCTGTTATTGTTGTGTTGCTGTTGTTGTTGTTGTTGTTGTTGTTCTTCTTCTTCTTCTTCTTCTTCTTCTTCTTCTTCTTCTTCTTCTTCTTCTTCTTCTTCTTCTTCTTCTTCTTCTTCTTCTTCTTCGTCTTCGTCTTCGTCTTCTTCTTCTTCTTCTTCTTCTTCTTCTTCTTCTTCTTCTTCTTCTTCTTCTTCTTCTTCTTCTTCTTCTTCTTCTTCTTCTTCTTCTTCTTCTTCTACTTCTTCTTCTTCTTCTTTTTCTTCTTTTTCTTCTTTTTCTTCTTCTTCTTCTTCTTCTTCTTCTTCTTCTTCTTCTTCTTCTTCTTCTTCTTCTTCTTCTTCTTCTTCTTCTTCTTCTTCTTCTTCTTCTTCTTCTTCTTCTTCTTCTTCTTCTTCACGTTCACCATCTGTAAACTTTTGCGGAAAGTTTTGGTTATTCATCCACTTCTGGACTGCAGTCCTGTTCTAGAACCTGAGTGTTGCGTGTGCATCCGTTTTACAGACCTGACTCATTTGTCTGCAGAATGCTGGTTCCTTGTCTTTTAGGCAGATGTACTCCGACTTCGAAGAAAGCTCCAAATTAGTCGACTTTTACGACATGCTTTAGGGTAGGCAGTGGGTCTATTCTTGTTCTCCCTGTAATAGGGCCCCGGAACCCACACGGAAATCAGTTTGGTTTAATGTTCTTCCTCAAAGAGTGAGTGAGAGTCCATGACTCATCCGTAAGTTGTCAGAGGAAAGACATGATCCCGCAATGTCCACTTTAACTTGCTAGCAGGTTCTGTGCCATAGATTCTTCATGTATTGAGCACTGCCAGGGGGGAAAGCCCTAGTTGATACTAACAAGCGCATTGTAAGTCTGAATGAGTTCATCCACGCCGCCCCAGCTGTTACTTTTTACTCCGACTATCTCTCTTCTGATTTGTTTTCTCATTCACGCCATGAGATCGTTGCTCTCAAATACAGACGCTGTGTCATAGAAAGTCGTTAATAAACATTTCCCTCTGCGTACCAATGAGTAGACTAAAACAGACTTAAATTTATCCAGGCAAAATTGCTCATATAGACAACATATTCCAGGCAAATAGAAGAAGAAGGAGAAGATCATGTTGATGATGTTGATATTGAGGATGATGATGATGATAGTCATGATGATGATGATTTTGATGATAATGATGACAAGAAGAAGAAAAAGATGATGAGATGAAGGAGAATTATAATAAGGAGAAGAAGAAAATGAAGAAGAAAAATAATAATAATAATAATGATAATAATAATAATAATAATAATAATAATAATAAGAAGAAGAAGAAGAAGAAGAAGAAGAAGAAGAAGAAGAAGAAGAAAAAGAAGAAGATGATGACGACGATGATAGTGACGATAATGATGACGATGATAATGATGATGATGATGATGATGGAGGAGAAGAAGAAGAAAAGAAAGAAGTAGAAGCAGAAGAAGAAGAAGAAGAAGAAGAAGAAGAAGAAGAAGAAGAAGAAGAAGAAGAAGAAGAAGAAGAGAAAAAGAAAAAGAAAAAGAAAAAGAAAAAGAAAAAGAAAAAGAAGAAGAAGAAGAAGAAGAAGAAGAAGAAGAAGAAGAAGAAGAAGAAGAAGAAGAAGAAGAAGAAGAAGAAGAAGAAGAAGAAGAAGAAGAAGAAGAAGAAAAAGAAGAAGAAGAAGAAGAAGAAGAAGCAGAAGAAGAAGAAAAAAGAAGAAGAAGAAGAAGAAACAGACGCAGTAGAAGAAACAGAAAAAGCAAAAGAAGGAGAGGAGGAATAGCGGGGTGGTGTAGGGGGGAGGGGGCGGGGGGGGGGGAGAGAAATTAGGGATAACCTTCACCTTCCTTATGTTTTAGGTTTTGCTTTTAGTGTTAATTGTCTGATTATCTTCAGTTCAATTTAGCGTTTTATCGTTTAATCTGTGTTGCTGACACTTTTCCGTCTGTGTCGATTGTTTGGTGCTGTTTTATAGGGAGACCTTTTAATCTGATCATTTACACAGACGGTTCAGTGTCAAGAGGCAAAAGAAGTGCTTGGGGCTTCTTAGCCAAAGTGAATGGTCGACGTTTGGTGCAGGAGAGCCCCTAGCATATTATACCACAACATCCAGCTTAAGAATGGAGGTGGAGGCGGTCACTGCAGCTTTCCGCTGGCTAGAGAACACAACACACACACACACATCGTGATTGTAACTGATTCAGAAAGCATGCTGAGGAAGATCAGAACATGTATGCTTCGTGCAGAGTGGCATGCTTCGCTGCGGAGGACACGGGTGAGGAGTATTGTCTGGATTTTTTCTCCGGGTCACGCCGGTGTGTTAAGAAATAAACAGGCGGACAGACTGGCTGGCTCTGCACAACTTGGTGGAATACTGATTCATGATAGGGTAGACGTGGTTAGTGCCTTGTGGCAGAGCGTGTACAATTCGGACGAGCAGATGGATCACCACAGTCTGGTGAGATTGATGCAGTTAGGGGGGGGGGGGTGGTGACGAGAGGTTCTAGCAGATGCTTGAGGCTCAGAGGAAAGGCAAGACGGACGTTTAATCAGAATGCTACTGGCACCATCAGTATCGGAACTCTTCGATGGCTGCTGAAGATAGGGACGGAGCCCTTATGTCCCGAATGTCCCGAGTGCTTTGATGTCGGTTCTTGAATCAAATCAAATCAAATGTAATCCCAGCACCTGGCGATAGTAAAGGTGTTTGTTGTTCAATTGTTTGATTATAACGTTGTAATTGTTTGGTGTTTTTTAAAGATTCTGTCATACTGATTA
>CAJHNH020002469.1:542500-565000 GCA_905116865.2 Candidula unifasciata | reverse complement strand
GGCAAGTGAGGGGATGAAGTAGGCAAGTGAGGGGATGAAGTAGGCAAGTGAGGGGATGAGGTAGGCAAGTGAGGGGATACGTTAAGCAAGTGAGGGGATGAGGTAGGCATGTGAGGGAATGAGGTAGTCAAGTGAGGGGAATAGGAAGGCATTTTAGGGGATGAGGTATGCATATGGGGATGAGGAAATCATTTGGAAGATTCCGTAAGCATTTGGAACATGAGGTAGGCGTTTAGGAGACGAGTCGAGCGTATGGGAAATGCGTTAGGCCAGGGAGACATAGTGTAGGTTTGAGAAATTATGTGGAATTGTCTGTGAAGTTGACGAAGCATTGTTTGTTACAGTGCATTTGCGTGTATGTGTGTTTTATTTTGTTATCACCGTCGAAGTTACTAAACAGTGGGCATTTCAATGCGTGCTGAGACAACTGATGCAGTAGCCGCCTCAAAGTGAATCTACTTACTCTTTCTATACGAAGCGGGTTACAATGTCTTTTTTGACGTTGAAGAAACCATAGACGTATTTAGCCATATCTTTTTTTCAGGTCACGAAATCATGTGAACGTCGGAGACTTGATAATGTTCTGTGTAGTAGCGTCAAGAAACATACTATAAACAGCATATTCATACCAAAACTGTGCTGCCAGTGCCAAACATGGACATTATCAAGGGCTAACTTACGCAAAATTAGCACCTGTGAAATGAGATGCTGAGAAAAGCTACCATCTTAAACCGTCCGGGACAAAGTTAGAAACGATATTATCAGACAAACAGTAGGAACAGCACCATGCAGAAAATTTATCTAGAAACACTAGATCAAATGGTTTGATCATCTAGTAAGAATGTGGCTAGAATTACTACCAGCGCAGGTGCTACACAGGAAGAGATCTGATGTGAAAGCAAGAGGCCGCCCTAGGAGGGTTCGGATTGATGACATTACTACGTCAACACCGAATGGCAATATTAATTGCTGTCCATCAAGCAATGGATCGCAAACTGTTCCTCCCCACAACGCTTAGCGGTAGAAGTAGAAATTGATGATGATGATGATTCTAGTCCGAACAGTGTTGATTATCAGTGGTGAGTACATGTAAATGTAAGTGGGATAAGTTTCCCAACGTAGATGAATTTGAATACCTTGGACAAAGAAGATGAGAAATACTGACACCTTGAAAGATCTGAATATCAAGGAAGACTGGCTAATAAACAGCATCCTGTCTCGGAACTTGAAATGTATTGGTCATATCAAGCGCCACGACGGACTGGAAAAAAAATTATAGCAGAAGGCATGGTACCAGGAAGGAGGGGCAGGGGCCGACCAACACGAAGATGAGCACAGGATATAAGTGACTCCTAGAGTATGAAAGTACATGAGGCGGGAGAGCTGGCGAGAGACCGAGTTTCTTTCAGGCAGACCGTGATGAGAGCGACGTTCTGCAAAGGATCTGCTACATCATGATGACGATGAGATGAATTTGAAAGTATGAAAGAAAGAGGAATTTGAAAGAATAACGGAGACAAACCACACTGTGAAACACTCACGGGCGTCTCCTCTGTTGGGAATATGTTTGCAAACATACGGGAATATAGAAATCATTATCAAATAATGAATTCCAATATTTCCCGTCCTTGTTAGGACGGAATTTTTCGTTAATTGAAGCCCTATTCTGGCTCTTGCCAGGGGCCGCAATATAGCCTGGCAATAAATATGGCCTAGAGGCTGAACGCGGTTTCTGGGACCTCTCCACGGTGATCCTCACCCACATGGTGGCACATTGTGTCATTGGGTGTTTATCGCTTGTGTGATGTCCTGGTGGGGTAGAAAGTCAGTCAGTCAATATAGAAATACCGGACCAGCACTAAAACCCCAGTCCAGTAAGAGACGGTTCGGTTTCAGGAAGGGGCAGAAATGTGAACAATCTATTGAAAAAGATACAAGTCAACTGTATCCATCAAGAGAAGGCATTTAATCAAGCAAGCAGATGCAAGCAATAGAAAGATCAAGACGATTATTGTTGTGGTCAAGATCGGTTTTTTTGGGTAATTATTCTCGTCAACTTGTATGATGCAATTTTTTTGTTATTTTGAAGCGCCACTGTGGCTTATGCTCGGGGCCCTAAATATAGACAGGCCTTTATTATGGCATAACGGTTGAACTGGGTTTCCGGGACCTCTCCACGGGGGATTTTCATCCGCATGGTGGCACTTTGTGTGGCCGGGTGTTTATCGCTTGTGTAATGTCCTGGTGGGTTACACATCAACTACAAACCTGTTGGTTGACATCATATTTCTTTATCAGGATGGTCAGTGCACAGTAAGATTAACAGAAGGAATGACAGACGGTTCCCCATCTCTTCTGGTGTCGGACGGGGATGTGTCCTCTCATCATTGCTGTTCGTTTCTTACATGGATATAATTATTGTTGTTGTTGTTCTTCTTCTTCGTCTTCGTCTTCTTCTTCTTCTTCTTCTTCTTCTTCTTCTTCTTCTTCTTCTTCTTCTTCTTCTTCTTCTTCTTCTTCTTCTTCTTCTTCTTCTTCTTCTTCTTCTTCTTCTTCTTCTTCTTTTTTTTCTTCTTCTTCTTCTTCTTCTTCTTCTTCTTCTTCTTCTTCTTCTTCTTCTTCTTCTTCTTCTTCTTCTTCTTTCTTCTTCTTCTTCTTCTTCTTCTTCTTCTTCTTCTTCTTCTTCTTCTTCTTCTTCTTCTTCTTCTTCTTCTTCTTCTTCTTCTTCTTCTTCTTCTTCTTCTTCTTCTTCTTCTTCTTCTTCTTCTTCTTCTTCTTCTTCTTCTTCTTCTTCTTCTTCTTCTTCTTCTTCTTCTTCTTCTTCTTCTTCTTCTTCTTCTTCTTCTTCTTCTTCTTCTTTCTTCTTCTTCTTCTTCTTCTTCTTCTTCTCTTCTTCTTCTTCTTCTTCTTCTTCTTCTTCTTCTTCTTCTTCTTCTTCTTCTTCTTCTTCTTCTTCTTCTTCTTCTTCTTCTTCTTCTTCTTCTTCTTCTTCTTCTTCTTCTTCTTCTTCTTCTTCTTCTTCTTCTTCTTCTTCTTCTTCTTCTTCTTCTTCTTCTTCTTCTTCTTCTTCTTCTTCTTCTGCTTCTTTCTTCTTCTTCTTCTTCTTCTTCTTCTTCTTCTTCTTCTTCTTCTTCTTCTTCTTCTTCTTCTTCTTCTTCTTCTTCCTTCTTCTTCTTCTTCTTCTTCTTCTTCTTCTTCTTCTTCTTCTTCTTCTTCTTCTTCTTCTTTCTTCTTCTTCTTCTTCTTCTTCTTCTTCTCTTCTTCTTCTTCTTCTTCTTCTTCTTCTTCTTCTTCTTCTTCTTCTTCTTCTTCTTCTTCTTCTTTCTTCTTCTTCTTCTTCTTCTTCTTCTTCTTCTTCTTCTTCTTCTTCTTCTTCTTCTTCTTCTTTCTTCTTCTTCTTCTTCTTCTTCTTCTTCTTCTTCTTCTTCTCTTCTTCTTCTTCTTCTTCTTCTTCTTCTTCTTCTTCTTCTTATTCTTCTTCTTCTTCTTCTTCTTCTTCTTCTTCTTCTTCTTCTTCTTCTTCTTCTTCTTCTTCTTCTTCTTCTTCTTCTTCTTCTTCTTCTTCTTCTTCTTCTTCTTCTTCTTCTTCTTCTTCTTCCTTCTTCTTCTTCTTCTTCTTCTTCTTCTTCTTCTTCTTCTTCTTCTTCTTCTTCTTCTTCTTCTTCTTCTTCTTCTTCTTCTTCTTCTTCTTCTTTCTCTTCTTCTTCTTCTTCTTCTTCTTCTTCTTCTTCTTCTTCTTCTTCTTCTTCTTCTTCTTCTTCTTCTTCTTCTTCTTCTTCTTCTTCTTCTTCTTCTTCTTCTTCTTCTTCTTCTTCTTTCTTCTTCTTTCTCTTCTTCTTCTTCTTCTTCTTCTTCTTCTTCTTCTTCTTCTTCTTCTTCTTCTTCTTCTTCTTCTTCTTCTTCTTCTTCTTTCTTCTTCTTCTTCTTTCTTCTTCTTCTTCTTCTTCTTCTTCTTCTTTCTTCTTCTTCGTCTTCTTCTTCTTCTTCTTCGTCTTTTTCTTCTTCTTCGTCTTTTTTCTTCTTTTTCTTCTTCTTCTGCTGCTTCTTCTTCTTCATGTCGATGAAGAAGCACACACACAGAGTGTTAGAGAGGGAGAGATAGAGAAAGAGGAAAAGAGAAGGAGAGAGAGAGACAAGAGATCGCCCTAGTGAAGTTGCCGCAAACGGAGCAGAGAATCTTCTTCTTTCAGAAGTCAGCTGTGCTGAATCAGCATATTTCCCGAAAGAAGACCAGGATCCTCCGCTAGCAGTTTTTCCAGAAAGAATGAAAAGATCGACTTAGTGGCTTAGCAGCAGACGAAGAAGGGGGAATGCTTTATCGATTGGGATTTATGGAGTAGACACTATTACGGCCAAAAGATTGATCTGAGTGCTTGGACAGCAAGCCACGTAAGGAATGAAAAATGGGACAAGGGTTCTGGAGTTGTACAATGATGCTAATCTAATACTCTAGCAGTGGGGTGGGATGTATCTGGCGCTGACTGAACTGCCTACGCAATTGCTCTGTGTGGGTCGAGGGGTGGGTCGAGGGGTGGGTCGAGGGGTGGGGGGGGGGGCTTAGTTGGAATTGGGGTCAGAGGTTGCAGGATAAAATTTGTTTGCAGAAGCAGCGTTACTTGATACTTAATAAGGGGACGGTGTGAGAAGGAACGAACGTACTTTATTTTCAAGAGGTCTCAAATGGGCATACTAACACTTCCTATATTCGGCCCTTCTCAGCATTAATCTTTCAGATTGAAATTTCTTTTTCTCAGTTAAGAAAGAGAGGAAGAGAGAGAGAGAGAGAGAGAGAGAGAGAGAGAGAGAGAGAGAGAGAGAGAGAGAGAGAGAGAGAGAGAGAGAGAGCTCGCGCACGCGCGAGAAAGAGAGAGAGAGAGAGAGAGAGAGAGAGAGAGAGACAGACAGTCTGTTAGAGTAACAGAGTTAGCATGTGAATGAGTTAGAGAATACGCTTGATTGTGATAGAAAGTCGGTGTCTATGCGTGGTATAGTTAAAGTTAGTTGCGTATCATTTACAGAACCAATTCCAGACGTTTTAAACTGTTGTGGTTTATCTAGGCAAATTTTACGTTCAGTAGTTTGCCATTGCCTCTGAACGGTAAGCTATGGGTACCACCGTCGAAATCAACGCAAGAGAAACCGCAGCTGGGATCGAACCCGGCACTCCGACATAATGAAGCGCCTAAGCCGAGAGACGAGTGATATAGGCAGAATGTTAAACAGTAAGTCTTATGGGCACAGGGAGAGAGACTGAGACAGAGAACATTGAATAACTGGATACGCAGATCCGTCTTACATTCTGCCATTTTAGCCTCACTTATTAATACATTATTCCATTCATACATCATTCCGTTGATGAGATATTTAGGGTAAATAAAGAGAAAGAGAAAAACAGAGAGAGACAGAGAGACACAGGAAAAGACAGACAGATAGAGACAGACAGAGAGAGACACAGAGAAAGAGAGAGAGAGAGAGAGAGAGACGTACAGAGAAAGAGAGAGACAGAGAGACAAGGAAAGACAGAGACAGATAGAGAGAGACAGAGAAAGAGAAAGAGAGAGAGAGACGCACAGAGAAAGAGAGACAGACAGAGACAGGGAAAGAGAGAGAGACAGAAAGAGAGCGAGAAACACAATTGCCCGTGTGGGTTCCAAGGCCCCATTTTGTAGGAAATAAGAATGGACATACTGCTCCCTCCCTTTACAACCGTGTCGTAAAAGGCGAATTATTGTTCTTTTATCCGAAGTAGGAGTGCATCTGCGTTAGAGATCAGGAATCTAAAGTCTGCATGTAAAACAGATGTGCATGCAAACGTCAAGTTCTGAAACCAGATCAATGCCCAGAAGTGGACGAACAACCAAAACTGTTCGCGGAGTTAATTGCTTGTGGATGTTAAAAAGAAAAGAAGACAAAATAATCAACTTCAGAATACCCTAATGTTACAGTGAGAGGGAGAGGAGGAGCGAGTAAGTGATAGGTTAGTTGCGTATCCTTTACAGGACGTTGCAGAACCAACCCCATCAGCCCCTGGCTGTTGTGTAGTTTCACTAGGCAAATTTACGTCCAGTGGTTTGCCATTGCTTTCTGGACCTTCGGCTTCCTGATACCACTGTCGAAACCAACGCAAGGCGTATGGCCCGCAGCAGGAATCGAACCAGGTATCCCGGCATTACGAAGCGTCCGCATCGACTTAGCCACAGAGACGACGTAAGTAATAGAGAAACGAAAAAAAAAACCCCACTTAATTATTGATCAGAATGATGAAATAGTTAGAACTGTGACACGCTTAAAAAACGAAATGCCACATCAAAATTTTGCATTGACGCTATTTCACAACTGGAAATAGAAGATGTGCAATAAAGGCTTAATGGAAAATGTAGGTGATAAACAGAGTGAAGAGGTATTTGTGGCAAAGAACAGAGGAGTGGGCTAGCAAGAAATATTGCTGCATGCCGGCAATTTTAACACTCAGAAATCCAGATAATAAAGACGTTCCAAACCTGCTGAGCAATGTTGCCACTTTTCTTTGACAAAAAATATACAAAACGTAGTCAAAGAATATCTAAAAACATCTAAATTTGCGTGGAAAACGTCTAGAAAAACATCAAAATGGAAAGAGTCACAAATTACATAGCTATTGATATGACTTACCCTATAGAATCATGTCCTCATCTTTACTGAAGTCTGCCTTACAAGATCCACAGGATAAACTTAGCTTGGATGATGAAGTTTGATAAATTCACTCGAAATGAAAAAAACTTCTAGAAAAACATTTACCATCTAAACGTCAAAAACGCCATCTAAATCTAAGAAAAAACAACTAAATCTGGATGTAAAACATCCGAAGTGGCAAAACTGCTGCCAAGGTTATATCTCATGCTAGACTTTTGTTTTGTTTTTTAGATAATCGCCTTCCTATTGGTGATGTATGGTCAACACTCAACTGGCCGTCTTTACTTCCCATGACTTTATCTGGTACCAATTTATGGGAGTCGGTATAATTGTTTTTCAAAAAGACAATCTCCTCAGTGGGGATTTCCACCTGAGATTTTCGATCATGAACGAACGAACTTGTTTTTCAAAAGATTGCAGGTTGGCCACGCAGACCTGTCTTACATCCGCCCTTTCAAACATCCATCTTTCACATAGTACTATTTGATCAATAAAGCATGAGATTGAGAGACACTGAGAGAGAGATTGAGACAGATTGAGACAGATTAAGAAAGAGATTGAGAGACACTGAGAGAGAGATTGAGCCAGATTGAGAAAGAGATTGAGAGACACTAAGAGAGAGATTGAGACCGATTGAGAAAGAGATTGAGAGACACTGAGAGAGAGACTGAGGCAGAGAAAGAGAGATTGAGAGACACTGAGAGAGAGAGATTGAGGCAGAGAAAGTGAGATTGAGAGACACAGAGAGAGAGATTGAGGCAGATTGAGAAAGTGAGATTGAGAGACACTGAGAGATAGATTGAGACAGATTGAGAAAGAGAGATTGAGAGACACTGAGAGAGAGAGAGAGAGAGAGAGAGAGAGAGAGAGAGAGAGAGAGAGAGAGATTTAGGCAGACAAAGTGAGATTGAGAGACACTGAGAGAGATTGAGGCAGAGAAAGAGAGACACTGAAAGAGAATAATATTAATATAATAATATATAATTATGAATTTAAAAAAAGTAGGTAGTAAAGTGGCTGCGCATACTATCGCGCGCATATATATACCCAGATATGCCCAACCGCTCACTCACGTACACACCTACATACATACAAAGACGCACCGATGCATAAACACACACACACACACTGACACACAAACATCTAGAAGCTATTCTGACAAAGCTTCTAGTCTATACATAATGTTAACTCTATCATGTCTCCCATTATTATTCACCGTCCTTTTTAGGATGACATTTTTTGTAATTGTAAGCCCCATCCTGGCTCTTGCCAGGGGCTGCAATATAGACAGGCCATACATATGGCGAATTGGCTGAACGCGGTTTCTGGGAACTCTCCACGGTGATCCTCATCCACATGGTGGCACATTGAGTCATCGGGTGTTTATCGCTTGTGTGATATCCTGGTGTCGGCTCTGTGGCTAAGTCGATGCGAACGCTTGGTAATGCCGGGGTGCCGGGTTCGATCCCAGGCTGCGGGCCATGCGCATTGTGTTGGTTTCTACAGTGGTATCAGGGGACCGACCGTCCAGTAAGCAATGGCAGACTACTGGACGTAAATTTGCCTAGAGAAACCACTCAATAGCCAGGGGCTCTTGGGGTTGGTTCTGCAACGTCCTGTAAAGGATGCGCAACTAACAGGATGTCCTGGTGGGGTAGAAAGTCAGTCAGTCATTTCTCCCATTCATTCTTCTTCACTTCAATTTTTACCGTTGAGCGTGTTGACTGAGATATAATGTTTTGCGTCTTGTTTGCTGTTCTGGTCTGGCTGCCTCGACCGTAGACACATTGAACTGTTGTGGTAATAAGAACTCTACAGGGGAGATTGCACAACAGGGGTCCACCGTTCATCAGTAGAAAGGTCCCCTCGTCGACGTTTGTTTCGGCCCATTACTTCCTAGACAATCTCGGAAGGTGGGTTGACCTGGTTCATGACCCCAGACCACGATCGCTTGCTTGTTTGATTCTTGTAAAAGAAAAAGATAATTCGATCTCCTTCAGACTTTTTCAGCTATGTAGCTGATGCGTATAGTTGCGATCTTTACTGAGTATGGTTTGTTCGAATATGGTTTCCTTTGGTTGTGTTGTTCTAGACGGTTTAATTGATGTTGCTTCTTCCTTTTATAGAGTTGACCACTATCTTCCCCCCTGCTGTACTTTATGCGACTCGTGGAAAGGGACAAGACGAAATAGTGACTGCGACAAGTACTGTGAGATTTGATGTTTATTTGTCACTGCTGTAGCAAACAAACCGTCTACCTTCACGACCAGAGTGATAAATTTACGGCTGGATCATCTGACAGTTGTTAGAATTTGGCATTTGACAGAGATATTGGCAGATATTTATCGGACACTAATTCCTTTTTCTTCACTTCTGTGTTACCTTTGTCGACTGAGATATAATGTCCTGTTTCTTGCTTTCCTGGCTACTTGTAGTCCACTGGATAGTTGGTTGGTATACGACACATAAGTAGTAAAAGAAGCGCACCGAAAAACTGCACTTACTGCTGTAATAGCTTCAAAAATAAAAAAAGGATATTATTTATGTTTTAAAGTCGCAAGGTTCGACTTTATTGCGCTGGTTTCTTTCCGCAAGTATCACAATCTTTCTGCGGAAGAGCTAGCTCCTTGCCAAGATGTCGTACAAGGCACCAGCTGTGTCGCTCTAGCGACGATCATCGTGGATCCTAGTAAACTCTGCACTATTCAACCAATAAGCGCAGTCCAATATACGAATTCACGACTTACAAGCTCGTAGGAAACTGCCTAACCACCTATCCTCAAACACGGATATACTACCATCACCACCACTACCACCACTACTACCACCACTACTACCACCACCGCCACCACTACCACCACTACCATCACCACAACTACTACCACCACCACCACCACTACTACCACCAACAACACCACTACTACCACCACCACCAACCCTACCACCACCACCACCAACCCTACCACCACCACCACCCCTACCACAACCAAAACCACTACTACCACCAACAACACCACTACTACCACCACCACTTCCACCACCACCACCACGACCACTACTATTACTACCTCTACACTACTAATGCTACTGCTATTATTGCTGCTACTACTGCTGCTGCTACTACTACTACAACTGCTGCTGCTACTACTACTACTGCTACTAGTAGTAGTACTACTGTTTCTACAACTACTTCTACTTTTCATGCTACTGTTGTTGCTATTGCTAATACTATATACCTAATACTAATGCTGCTTCTATTGTTACTACTACTACTACTACTACTACTACTAATACTAATACTACTACTACTACTACTACTACTACTACTACTACTACTACTACTACTACTACTACTACTCCTGCTGCTGCTGCTGCTACTACTTACTACTACTACTACTACTACTACTACTACTACTACTACTACTACTACTACTACTACTACTACTACGACTACTACTACTACTACTACTACTACTACTACTACTACTACTACTACTACTACTACTACTACTACTACTACTACTACTACTACTCCTGCTGCTGCTGCTGCTACTACTTACTGCTAATTTTACTACTAATATTCACACTGCAAATATGACTTCTACTACTGCTGTTCCGACTACTATTCCGACTACACCTGTTATTACTTCTTCTACTACTCCTACTACTGTTGCTGCTGCTGGGCTTCTACTTCTGTAGCTGCTGGTGCTGCTATTACAACTACCATTACTACTACAGATGCTGCTGCTGCTATTACAACTACCATTACTACTACAGATGCTGCTGCTGCTATTACAACTACCATTACTACTACAGATGCTGCTGCTGCTACAGCGACGGAAACCTTTCAGTTCTTAGCATTCATGAAAACAATAATCAATAACACAAAACACTCGCAATACTCAAAAATAAGAACGAGATAATTCAAAAATAGATGAGGGAAAAAATAGTTGTGTCAGAGAAAATATTGTTTCTCTGGGGGCTTATTTAAATTACAGATCCAACTTGAGACAGCCTCAAAAGATCTAACTGCACGCATAAAACATTTGGGGGACGTTTATAGGGAAGCTTTGCGCGTTTGTCCAGCGAAGAAGTGGACGGACGTTTGTGCGTGGGGGATAGATTTTTGAAGCCCCGTTGGCGGGATAAGACTGTAGACTTGAATAATTTATCCAGTTGCATGAGTCACCATTGACTATTGTGCGCGTTTTTTTCCGATCTATGGACGTGCGTGACTCGGTGCCAAGTTTTGAAATACTGTTATTCGTGGCTTCATGTTGTGTTTATCTCTGCATAGTTAACTAAAACACTTGTGGAATTTACGGTAGTAAACTTTACCATTGTCTTAAGGAAAGGTTTGATCTGTTTCTTCTTCGGAGTACTATATAGATTTTTGTTTGACGTACACAGTAACATTAATTTACCTTTACCGTTAGCTCTGTAATTTTACAAGTAACTTTAATAATGCCTTAACTTCCGCTGTGACTTTTGTTGTTACATGGAGCTTTTTGTGTTAGGAAGAATGAGAGAGCGATTGAGAAAGAGACTGATATAGTCACTGAGAGACAGAATGCTAGAGATTGAGAATGAGAGAGATGTTGAGAGAGATTCAGAGATAGTTTGAGAGAGACATTGAGAATGAGAGAGATGTTGAGAGAGATTCAGAGATAGTTTGAGAGAGAGAGAGAGAGAGATTGAGAAAAAGCGATTGAGAATGAGAGAGAAGAGAAATTCAGAGATAGTTTGAGAGTGAGATTGAGAAAGAGAGATTGAAAATGAGAGAGATGTTGAGAGAGATTCAGAGATAGTTTGAGAGAGACATTGAGAATGAGAGAGATGTTGAGAGAGATTCAGAGATAGTTTGAGAGAGATTGAGAAAAAGCGATTGAGAATGAGAGAGATGTTGAGAGAGATTCAGAGATTGTTTGAGAGAGAGATTGAGAAAAAGAGATTGAGAATGAGAGAGATGTTGAGAGAGATTCAGAGATAGTTTGAGAGTGAGATTGAGAAAGAGCGATTGAGAGACACAGAGAGAGATTGTAGGAGATATTGAGAGAGTTTGAGAAAGATTCACAGAGTGAGATTGTGCGCTATTGAGAGGGAGAGAGAGAGAGAGAGAGAGAGAGAGAGAGAGAGAGAGAGAGAGAGAGAGAGAGAGAGAAAGATTGAGAGAGATATTGAGAGCGAGACATATATATTGACAGAGAGACCGAGAGATATTGCCAGAACGAATGAACATTATTTTCAAAGGGTTACAAATTCGGCACGCAGAAACATATGACATTCGGCCCTTCTAAGCACTAATCTTTCAGAGTACCAATGCTTGTTATGTATATAATAAAGAAAAATACATTATAGAATAATGCATACACACATCATGAATACACAAACCTACACACTCAAACACACACACACACACGTACACATACTCTTACATTCTCATACATACACACTCATATACAGACATACGTAATACATACATACACACACCTACTACTATTACAGCTATAAAACAGACATAAAACACACACATACATACATACATACCTAGACATACATGCACACACACACCTACGCATGCATGCATGCTTACACACATACAATCACATATACAGACACCCACAATCACACATATACATACACTCACATACATGCATACATACATACATACATACATACATACATACATACATACATACATACATACATACATACATACATACATACATACATACATACATACATACATACATACATACATACATACATACATACATACATACCTACCTACCTACCTACCTACCTACCTACCTACCTACCTACATCCATCCATCCATCCATCCATCCATCCATCCATCCATCCATCCATCCATCCATCCATCCATCCATCCATCCATCCATCCACCCACCCACCCACCCACGCAGACAGACAGACAGACAGACAGACAGACAGACAGACAGACAGACAGACAGACAGACAGACAGACATACCAGACAGACATACCAGACAGACATACCAGACAGACATACCAGACAGACCAGACAGACAGACCAGACAGACAGACAGACAGACCGACCGACCGACCGACCGACCGACCGACCGACCGACCGACCGACCGACCGACCGACCGACCGACCGACCGACCGACCGACCGACCGACCGACCGACCGACCGACCGACCGACCGACCGACCGACCGACCGACCGACCGACCGACCGACCGACCGACCGACCGACCGACCGACCGACCGACCGACCGACCGACCGACCGACCGACCGACCGACCGACCGACCGACCGACCGACCGACCGACCGACCGACCGACCGACCGACCGACCGACCGACCGACCGACCGACCGACCGACCGACCGACCGACAGACAGACAGACAGACAGACAGACAGACAGACAGACAGACAGACAGACAGACAGACAGACAGACAGACAGACAGACAGACAGACAGACAGACAGACAGACAGACAGACAGACAGACAGACATAGAGATAGAGATAATAAGAGAGATTAAAAGAGATATTGAGTGTTTGAGTGAGATTGACGGAGAGATTGAGAGAGATACGGAGAGCGTTTAAGGAAAAAAAATTGACAGAGCGATTGAGAAAGAGAGACTGACAGAGAGATTTAGAGAGAGTTAGGGAGATAGAGAGAGATATTAAGAGAGTTTGGGAGAGAGATTGGGAGAGAACGAGTGCAATTTTAAGAGAGTTTGAGAGAGAGATTGACAGAGATTGGCATAGTGATTGAGAGGGACTGTGAAATATATTGAGAGAGTTTGAGAGAGATTGAGAGAGAGAAAGAAACATAACAGTTGGAAAATGGTGGGGGGGGGGGCGGGGCGGAGAAGGGCGTATAATCAACCATCGTACACATTGTCTATGATTGGGCCGAATACTGCATCCTCTGAAACCGTGGTGTAGAAATGGGGGTGTGCCCAATGTGTCTAAGCTCACAGATTCTGGTACCCCTGGTTAGCTGTTAGTCCCAATACAGCGTCTGCTGCTTCCTCTACTTCCATTACGTTGGCTAGCAATCTAGTACAGCATCTTCCCGACTTACGTCCGTGTTCCGTTCCAACTAACAGGTCGCAAGTCGAACTATTCATTAGTCGAATTTTTCAACACTAATTTATTTATAACCAGTTTATGAAATTCTACATAAAGCGCACAGTTTTAAATCTATAAACGCATAATTATTGTACATTATGTGAAAAATACATAATTTGTATTCTATTGTATGTTAACAAAAATATAACAGAACATTATGTTGTTTGAAATAAGTTTTTATATTGTTTTGGTTGTAAGTGAGGATGATTGTGAGTCAAAACGAAAGTGTGTATGACATATAATCATATAAACCCCCCAGCGGCAATAACCCCAGTCTCATGCAAGTTCCCCTATCCTGTTTACAGTAAGTTGGGTTGTAAGGTGTTTTACGATAGCCCGTATTGATTGAATTGAGACGCTGGGCCCTCTTGTTTTACTTGGATAAGACCGATGCAAGAGTTGTTTATCTTTCGGCTCTTGTGTTGAGTTCATGTCAGGACACTCATTATTAACTCAACGTGTTATAAGACATGCGTACTTGTTTTTGTTTTCTAAGTGAAGATAATAATGGCTATAGTATTACACGCTGTGTTCGTCCATGTTTTAAAATCTAATTTATTGTGGTTTAGTGGATGATAATAATAATAATGATACTATTTAGTGGAAAGTTCAGTAGTTTGCCAGACAATTCGTTCCGTGTTTAATGATTAGTTGTAAGGACAGGACGTTTTTCCGATAGCAGTCAAAATATTGTGATATTTTTTTAAAGCAAAGTGTTGGCCCGGCTCTCTAGCGTAGTTGGCTAAACAGGATTGCACAGTGACCGGGTGACGAACTCCTTGTGGTCCGGGTTTCACTCCCAGGGGTAGGCAGAAAAGCCACATTTCTCCCAGATTTACGGTATTTACAATGGAATCAAGGCCGAAATGTTGTGATATCCTAATACCGAGCCTAAGGGTTGTCAACTCAAGGCTTCTGGATACTAAACAAACAAACAAACAAAGCAATGTGTTGAAAATTTCAGTCATTAACGTTAGTTTGTACATCGGATACTGAAGTTTGTTCGAAGCACTAATTATTAGGTTAGACTGTTAAATGGCTTGTGACAGTTAAACAGTTCAATGTAAATAATAATTTCTTTTACCTGTTGTTACATTGTTTTTAGTATTTTGCTGTATATTTTACATTAATTTAATCCTGGATCAGTTCAGTTGATGATATCCCATCGTGTCACCGTCATCATATCTCTCGGTCTGCCTCTAGCTCGTCTACTGTTGATTTTCCGCAGTATTCTTTATTCCCCCATCCCTCATCCCCCATATTAAATGACCAGAGAACAGTAGTCACCTATTCAACCTTTTCAATATTTGAATATTGTAGGATCTATTCAATATGAATTCATTATTTACATTTACATGTTTCTAATTAAATGTTAATTACTTCTTCCTCAATTTGGGAACTAAATTCCTGGTACCTGTGCAGACTGCATCTCGTTCATTACATTCAGAAGTATTATATCGTAATGTTATGTTTTCGTGTTTACTGTGAACTGAATTCAGAATTGCACGCTTAGTAAACATTCGTTTTTGTCAGCTACTTACATTAAACATTACTGTGTGGATCAGTTCCTATATCAGTGTGTGAACTAAATACCGCAACTACATTTCGTGGTTTATGCTCGGTTTCGGTAAATTCATATATTAATCTTTTCTGGATAAACCTTCTTCCTTCTTAAACCGTTTCGGGAACTAACCGTGTTAGCAAAACCAACCTAATCGAAGAATTATTATCAAAGGACTGACAAAGGCGTATCTGAAAGAAAACATGATGAAGAAAGGTGGGTGCGAAAGCTCGTACATCAAGGACATTGTTGCCTCTCAAAGCTGTCGGAACTTCAGAGACGCCAATGATCATATCGACTTGAAGTATATCCAGTTTCACAAGACCAAGAAATGGACCTCTTGCATCAGCTTCGGAAACAAAAAGAGCCGACTGTTAAGGTCTGTAGTTATTATTATATACATGTTAATATTTGTTGTTCGGTGTTTGCTGTCCTGTTTTTTTTTTTTTTTTGCCCTTTAAAATAAGCCCCCCCCCCCCCTTTTTTTTCCCCCTTTTCAACCCCTCCCCTATTTTCCCCAGTTTTTTGCTGCTTGTTTTCTGCTTCTTGCTACTGTTCTACTTTTTTTTCTAACATCTGTATTCTCTGCCTGCTTTTCTTTTCTAGTATGGTTTGAGGTTTGATGGCACCCATAAGTGCTCCGTTCTGCTTCTAACTCAAGTCTGTCCGAAGTGCATGGGCCGTAGCACCGGCGAGGATCCTAAAATATTTTGGGTAGATTCGTAACTCCAAACTGTGCCCGGGCAGTGCCGTTGGGCTACTCTTTTCGATTTCCAACTGCCAAGGAATTTTTTTTTTACGTGCACAGCAATACACACGAGCGTCCGATCTCACTACCCAGAGACCAGAGGAAATTACTAGAAGTCCACATAAACAGAAAAGAAATTCTAGCCTTTCTGGGGACTTGAACCCGGGATCTCTAGCTCTCGGGGCGGACACCATGCCTCGAGACCACGCAGCACCCTCTTTTCTAGTATACGGTTTGCTACTGTCCATTCTTGTTCTTCTTGCCTTCTCACTGATTCAGGCTGTAGCCAAGTGTCGTGGTCTTCAGTATTTGTTTTGCGCTTCTCGGATAGCTTGGATGACAGATGGGCACCAACCAGCTCAGATTTGCTTCCTGTCCCGCTATGCGACGGGCCTAGCAAGCCGGTGTAATTTGTTGCTACTACACCAGAAATATTGAATACATATAGGAATACATTGCTGCTGCTTGCAGATTTTTAAAAAACTGTTGTGTGCGTTTGCAATTTTCTCTTGTCTTTTTTTTTTTTTTTTCGTTTTCTTTTGTATGCTTTATGATTATGTAATTTTGAAACTAATGCCGGGATGCCGGGTTCGATCCCAGCTGCGGGCCATGCGCCTTGCTTTGGTTTCGACAGTGGTACCAAGAAAGCTGACCGTCCAGTAAATATGGCAAACTACAGGATGTAAATTTGCCTTTAAAAAACACAAAACAGTCAGGGGCTGTTGGGGTTGGTTCTGCAACGTCCTGTAAAGGATACGCAACTAACCTAAATTTCGAAACAGTTTCTTTAAAGGTATTATTGGTTTTCTTGCATTGTTGATTTTGTTTATAGTGTCTGGTTTTGTGACTATGCTGAAAATTTGCTGCTAACAATTTTAATGAGCCCACTACTACTGTACGGCAACCTGAAACATTTAAGAGAAGACTGGTTAAAAAGAGAAGAGTGATGGATGGCAGTAGCTGAAGATACCATCGAGACGGAGGTCTGACTCGAGCAAATACACATGGGACAGGGATGAGTCGACACGAACACCCACATTTATCTGGTCATTATAACGTTGGGGAAAGAATGCCGAGCAGCGGTTCTCCCACTGTCGATGGCGACCCTTTCACAGGGGTCGTCTTAGACCTTAGGAAAATACATATTCATTGAAGTTATGAAGAAAGGTAACAGTTTAGGGGTGGCCACAACATGGCGGAACTATACTAAACTCGGATATTCCGTCAATCTATCGTTTTCGTAGTCGACCTCTGCGTCGTCAACTTCTGAACTTCGGTCTTATTCTAGAACTTGAGATTTGCATGCACATTAGTTTTATAGATCTGGCTTATTTGTATGCAGACTGCTGTTGCCTCGCTTACCAAGCACATGTACTCCGACTTCGAAGGAAACTCCCCCCCCCCCCCCCTAACCACCCGAAGGGAGCCCCGTAATTCACACAGGGAAGTTACGCGTAAGAAAAAAGTTATAATTGGGGTACCTCAGTGGTTAACAAAGTAACTTTTACCGTGCATTTTTTTTTTCTCTTTAACAATGACCTTGACTCGCAGGTCGACTTAGCCCTAAATGGGTACCAGGGGCAGTCCTGGGAAGTAAAGACAGTAGGTTTGATGTTGACCACATCATCCACTGAGTACCGATTCATCATCATCATCATGTAGCAGGTCCTTTGCAGAACGTCGCTCTCATCACGGTCTGCCTGAAAGAAACTCGGTCTCTCGCCAGTTCTCCCGCCTCATGCACTTTCACACTCAAGAAGTAATTTATATCCTGTGCCCATCTTCGTGTCGGTCGGTCCCTGTCCCTCCTTCCCGGTACCATGCCTTCTGCTATAATTTTTTCCATCCCGTCGTGGCGCTTGATATGACCAAAATATTTCAGCTTCCGTGAAAGGATGCTGTTTATTAGCCAATCTTCCTTAATGTTCAGATCTTTGAAGATGTCAATATTTCTCATCTTCTTTGTCCAAGATATTCTGAGAATCGTTCTATAGCATTTCAGCTCAAAAGCCCCTATTCTCTTCCTTAAGGACTGAGAAATAGTCCACGACTCACATCCGTATGTAGCCACAGGGAAGATGCATGCTCTCAAAATTCCAATTTTTATCTCCTTGCTGGTGCTTAACCATAGACTTTTAAGGCTGTTCAATCTCTGCATTGCTATGGCCATCCTCTTTTTAATTTCTGTCGAACAGCCTCCATTGTTGTTTATTATTCATTGTACTGATTAGAAAAAAAAAAAAATAAACATCTAGCCCTGTATACCCATATTCTTAAAGGCATGAAAAAGTCCTTTACCTGCTTTACGTTGGCTCAGTTTCGGTGGAAATTCAGGCTAGTTTGACGTTCGTCTCTCCAAACAGAGTAGGTCACATTTATTTCACAAGTCTGTTGGCTGGTAGATTTTTCTGAAGGTGTCACGCGCTGTTGTTTGATTTCTGTGATGTCTTGCATTTGCGTTTTTGTTCTGAGAAAAAGAATGCCTGTGACATAGGTTGCAGCACTGTCCAAGGAAGTTGTGTTAGACCCAGTTTCTCTATGTTTTTGGAGTGTAAAGAGCGCTAGCGTTCTGAAATATGCAACACGCGGTATCATCGGCATTGCGGAAAACCCCCATAACCTTGTGCAAAGGTCACGGGGCTCTGGAATAAGAAGTGAGCTAGTGTGTATGTGGACGGGGTCAGGGGAAACATCTGTTTTACCGGAAATTCATTTTATTTCCCCCCCCCCCCCCCACTCCCAAATCAACCAAATTTGTGGTGATTCCTTTTCCCCAACACCACCGACAATCACCACCGACTATCACCCCAATTATCACCACGGATAACACCCGAACATGGTGAGTTATTCAGAAGTCACGCTGTGCCGACAGATTGTTAAAGCAATGAGCATTTAATTCAGTGTTAATATATTGGAGCTCTTCAAATGAAAGAAAACATAATGCGTGGCATTATTTGCCGAGTTAAATTTCGAGCGTGCTGTCGTCATGAGATCGATACCTGGTTAATATTGATTTTATCTTATAGTCACTCAGTAGAATCTTTCTTTTTTGAGCGCTTATGTCTTCTCGTGTTCTTCTTGGCGAAGTGGTCAGACCGTTTGCCTCTCATTCTGAAGGTCGTGACTTTGGTTTCACGCTACGTCCTTGAGTTCACAAGCTCAATTGTTTTGGAGATTCCTGCGGATTGTCGCCGTAGCTATGAAGTTCGTGTTTTAAACAACGCTTTCGATAGATGGCTAGTCGTTTTGCTGCTAAGGATCAAGTTATATGTGATAAAAATGTGGTACATTTAAGTCGATCCTTTCCACTTTTAGGCGAAGTGGTCAATCACGTATAAGGCGCTCTGAAAGTCCTAGGTTCATTTCACAAGTGCCTTGTTTGGTTCACGAGTGCCGTATTTACGAAGATCCCGGGACGATCGTCGCTAGAGCTACAGAGTTCGTACTTTGTGTGACGCTGTGAGTGGACAGCTAGCCGTTCAGCGGAGAGAAATTGAAAGACTGTGCAGTTAAGTCGATCGTTTTGACATTTAATTAATCATTGATCATTGTATTCTACCTTCTCGATATTAGGTTGACACGGTTTTATTTCTTATCCTGTTTTTATTGATTAGGTTACATTTATTGCTGTAAGTTTTATTATTCTGAGCCATTTTACAGCTGTTTAGTTATCGATTTTGAGGTTTATCATAAATCCTGTATTTCTTCTTCTTCTTATTATTATTATTATACTTATTATTATTATCAGTATTAATTTTACTATAGTTGTTTTTTAGGTGCAGCAGCAATATATTTAGTTATCGTAGTTATAGTATTAAATTAGCAGTACTGACAATAGTAGCACAAGCAGAAGAATGTGTATAGTAGGTAGTAGCTGGTAGTCGTAGTAACAGATTTTTCAGTAATAGCAGCAGTGGTGTTAGTAGTAGTAGTAGTAATAGTAGTAGTAGTAGCAGCAGCAGCAGCAGCAGCAGCAGCAGTAGTTGCAGTTGCATTTGTAGTTGCAGACCAGTAGTAGTAGTATTAGTAGTAGTAGTATTAGTAGTAGTAGTATTAGTAGTAGTAGCAGCAGCAGCAGCAGCAGCAGCAGCAGCAGCAGCAGCAGCAGTAGTAGTAGTAGTAGTAGTAGTAGTAGTAGTAGTAGTAGTAGTAGTAGTAGTAGTAGTAGTAGTAGTAGTGGTAGTGGTAGTGGTAGTAGTAGTAGTAGTAGTAGTAGTAGTAGTAGTAGTAGTAGTAGTAGTAGTAGTAGTAGTAGTAGTAGTAGCAGTAGCAGTAGCAGTAGCAGCAGCAGCAGCAGCAGCAGCAGCAGCAGCAGCAGCATTCTAATAATTCTTTTTCAAAGCCAGATTTCTGAGGCCTGTAGGGTGTTTTTGTTGTTGAATAATTGTCCACATTTTACACACATATGTTAAAACAGGTTCTATATAGCATGCAAGATTGCTTTTCCTAATCTCTAGTGAAAGCCGCTATTACTGTCATGATTTTCCTATCTTTTTTTTACAAAGGAAGAATAACGAGGTCGGCCCAGGAAGGCATCCCTGCCTATACATCCCAAGTTAACTAAGATATACGTTTCCTTCCAGGCAATTCTATTTATTCCTGTATCGATTACTTCCGTAGCACGTTATGTTCGTCTGCAGGATTTTTTTTTTTTACTCACTCTCTCCTTTCATTTGGCTATCATCCGTAATGATGTCACTCTTTTTAGGCTCATTCATATGTTGCCTTTGTGTGTTCAACTTCTGTTTTATGTGTGCAAATTTCTGCTGTATTAAAGCGGTGTGTATATTCCGTGCCAATGTTGGCAAGGAAGTCTAAATCAGTGGTTCTCAAAAAAAAAAAAAAAAAAAATATAGGCACCCCGATCTGCCTCTTTAAGTTTCATGTGGATGTTTGTGTTTACAACTGTTTAGCTGTTTATTTTGTAGCTTTGTTATTATTGATGTGTTTTATTGGTTATGTAAGCAGCAGCAGTTGTAGCAGTTGTGATGATAGTAGTTATAGCAGTACCAACTGTAGTAGTAGCAGCAGCAGCATCAGTATCAGCAGTTGTGTAGTGACTGTAGTTAATGCAGTATTAACAGTAGCAGTATGAACAGCGTATTTCAGGTCTTGGTCAGATATGAATGAGCTACCGTACAACAGTAGCCAGTACCACGTGTCTTCTCTTACGCCGAATGTTGGGCGGCATATACTAACCCCAGATCCCATATTGTGCCAACGGCTTCGGGCGGAGGAGCGCATTGGGGAGGATACCAGCCTTATCCTTTAAAGGGAAAATGCAACCTGAGAACTTTATTTTATAACAGGGCAGACCAGGCTCTTAGCCTTGGCTGGGTGTTGGTCTAGGAGGGAAGCTCTGACAGGCGGACAGATAGAGCACAGCTATTCTGATCCGGCAGCTTATGCAGCCTGCTTTGTTCCAAACGTACTAGTGTTACCTTTCCTTTGGTGTAAACAAGGCAGGTCGAGGGAGGGATCATTATGCGTGTGCAACATATCTTCTTCTTCAGCGATCTCTGGTCATGCGCATAATCCACTGTGGGTCATAAACTGGGATGTCTTTTCAAGGTCTCTTAGGTTTCCTCAAAGCTTAGTTGTCAGTTCTACTGGGTGTTGCCATATGTCGCTCCGCAGCTCCGCCAGGAGAGGACAGTCTTGCAGGACATGTTCTGGAGTCTGTTCAGCACGAAGGCATTGGCAGAGAGCTGTTTGGCTCATACCTAATTTATGTGAGTGTTTATTGAGTCTGCAGTGTCCAGTGCGTAAGCGAAAAACTGTGACTTGGTCTGTTCTGTTCAAGTGTTTCAGAAAATCTTTTCCGTAGTTAAAACCAGTGTTGGTTTTCCAATCTGTTTCTGATTTTCTCTTAATGAGAGTTTTGACTTCTAGAAAAGATATGTGCAACATATGGCCTCTACACTACTGCACAGGCGTTGAGCTATGAAGAGGATGAACTTCATTCCTGGCCGTAATTGGTCTCGGAAACAAATCGAGAAGCAGCAGTTACGGGTTATAAGCCCTTGTCAGTTGGCGTAGACAAGGGAGCCACGGGTTGTCTCTGACGGTGAGAGACATCTTCGAATGTTACCGATCAACTACCGCCCGCCAATAAGGTATTGATTAGCAGCCCCCAGCCAATAAGGTGTTGATTAGCTACAGCTTGTATACTCCAATAGGTGATTGGAGGTAGGACAAAACCCGAACTGCGGGCTGTAAAAACCAATGCACCAGACAATTAAAAAAAAACCATAACCTCAAGCTTCGGCTTGGCTCTTGGAACGTGAGAACCAAGTGTCCTAGGTTTTCCATCGGCCTGGAAAACATTAATGATGAGAGAAAAACGGCTATCATTGACGCCGAACTCAACAAACTTGTCATAGATATTGTTGTCCTAC
>CAJHNH020002469.1:517500-532500 GCA_905116865.2 Candidula unifasciata | reverse complement strand
GTAGATAACGATTGAATGACTGATCGATGGATGAATGGATGTACGGACAGACAGGTAGGCAGGTAGGTAGATAACGATTGATTGACTGATCGATGGATGAATGGATGCACGGACAGACAGCTAGGCAGGTAGGTAGATAACGATTGATTGACTGATCGATGGACGAATGGATGCACGGACAGACAGGTAGGCAGGTAGGTAGATAACGATTGATTGACTGATCGATGGATGAATGGATGCACGGACAGACAGGTAGGCAGGTGGGTAGATAACGATTGATTGACTGATCGATGGATGAATGGATGCACGGACAGACAGGTAGGCTGGTAGGTAGATAACGATTGATTGACTGATCGATGGATGAATGGATGCACGGACAGAAAGGTAGGCAGGTAGGTAGATAACGATTTATTTACTGATCGATGGATGAATGGATGCACGGACAGACAGATAGGCAGGTAGGTAGATAACGATTGATTGACTGATCGATGCATGAATGGATGCACGCTTGGATGAGGATAGGGCAAACTGTGTAGAAGTGGGTGTCAGCCACCATATGTTCTTCCAATGCATAACGATGGGAGTGGTTCATTGTCGTCTATTCCTAGTCTAAGAGTACAATAATAATAATCTGCTGAGCGGTAAATAAGTAATATCATAACAATTGAAATATTGTTATTCCTCCGAAGTCGGAGTACATCTGCCGGAGAGGCGGGGAACGAGTACTGCAAACAAATAAGCCAGTAAAACGGATGTACACGCAAAACTCAGGTCAAGGTAAAAGCCAAAAGTCCATTTTGGACGAACAACCGCGACTTACCGCCGGAATTCACAGCCGGTGAACAAGAAGAAGAAGAAGAAGAAGAAATATTGTTATATAACCTAGTCACAATTATAACTGTTAAAAATCCTGTTTTTTTTTTTGGGGGGGGGAGGGGGTTTGAGGGCAGGTAGGTGTGGGGGGGGGGGGGGGAACTAAATTTGCCTTAGCACCAGATTCTCTTGCCCCTGTCTATAAGGCGCTCATTTTGCTTACATCGGATATCGAGTAGAAGAACAGACGGACAGTAAGTAAGTATCACCCCACCAGGACATCACACAGAGCGATAAACACCCGGCAATACAAAGTCATTCGGATGAGGATTGCCCCCGGAGAAGTCCCGTTCAACCGTTTGGTTATATTAGGGCTCCCGGCAACAGCCAGGACGGGGCTTCAAAATAACCAAAAATTGCATCCCATAAGTTGGCGACTTAAACAGAACACTTTGAGGAGTTGTAAACAAACCTAGTTCACGACAAGTTTGGTGTAGAAGCCAAAACGGACCACGTTACTAATAAACATGGGGCAGATAGATGACACAGAAAGTAAGGAGATAATCAATTATTTCGCAAACAGTATGTAAGCAGGTCGGTGATGGTATTACTGCAGAAATACTCCAGGCAGCAGATCCATAAATCAAGTGAGATATTTGTTTTAACAGAACTAGGGTTGGTCCAAATCAAAGAAAGAAAGAAAGAACTATTTGTTAAAATTACTATTTGAAATAAAAATAAAAATTTTACTAACTGTAACATCTGGAGAGGTATCGCACTGCCATCATCATCATCATCATCATCATATCATCATCATTATCATCATCATTATCATCATTATCATCATCATCACAGATGTCCAGGACTTTTTATGAAGGAAGCAGTGGACACAATCCTGAAATAGAAACAAGCAGGTTTCGAATCTGAAGAAGATGTTTAGATCAAATAATTACAGTAAGATTTCAGTTCTCGTTATGCCTAGTGGCACATAAGGCTTCAGAGAGGACTTTCTATGCTTTCTTGTCCTGTGCAATCTTCAGTGCAGTTTTCCATGTCAGAGATGGTTCTTACATTCCAGAAGCCAATTATTAATATGGTTTTGACATCCAGCAGATTTGTTTTCCCACCATGGGCTTCCTTTCGGCTTTCACCCATGTTGTTCATGCTGACAGAGGGACTCTGTCCCAAGACCGCCGGACGTTTAGAACACTTATTTCCTCTTGAAGTTTCAGTAACGTTTTTTACAGGGAGGAGCTGTCAACACCGCGCCCAATCCCCGAGCCTGGAGGACCGGGAGATTTAGTCTACATTATGAGTTTTGTAGACTTTGATAAGGATTTTAATAAAACATAACTGTGGTAAGTTTGGGATGACATGGTTAGCTGCGTAATCATTTACATGGCGTTGCAGAACCAACCCCAGCGTTCGTTATGTTTTTTAGGCAATTTTACATTCAGCGGTATACTAATGAAAACAATTAACATTATTAAAGTAATCTATGAAGGTTTAGAGTGCGCAGTGCTAACTGATAATGGTTTAAGTGAGTCGTTTGCAGTTGAAACTGGAGGTAAACAAGGATGTATTCTTGTTGTCTTGTTATTTGGCATACCTGTTGACTGAGCGATGAAAACAAATTTGTTGGAAATACCGGCAATGGCTAGATTAAGAGCACACAGGCAGACAATTTCGATTATGAAGATGGTATTGCTCTGCTGGTCACTTCTGTGGCTAAGCCGATATGAACGCTTCGTAATGCCGGGGATGCCGGGTTCGATCCCAGCTGATGGCCATGCGCCTTGCGTTGGTTTCGACAGCGGTATCAAGAAAGCCGACCGTCCAGAGAGCAATAGCAAACTACTAGACGTAAATTTGCCTAGAAAAACCACACAACAGCCAGGTGCTGCTGGAGTTGGTTCTGCAACGTCCTGTAAAGGATACGCAACTAACCTATTGTTCTGCTGAGAGCAGCAATGACATGCAAAGATAAACAGCTGACTTAGCAACTATAGCTTTAACATTTTGGTTGCAAATAAGTTATGAAAGGACGACTATTCTGAAGACACACAAGTAACTGACCCGGCAAATCTAACACTTGAAAGAAAAAGAAGTAACAGAACAATTTACTGACTTAGGCAGTAACCTTGAGATTCAAGAAAACACAAAGAAATAAATTATGGCACTCACCGACAACGCATCAGCGGCTGTTAAAACCTGAACAAAACATGTAACTCTTCATTGACTCTTTCTGGAACCAAGTAACTCTTTTTTTTTTCAGTTTCCAAGGTTACGTCAGTGTTAACATACGTCAGTCAAAGTTGAGAAACACTGAAGACATGGAAGGAAAGTTAAATGCTTTCAAAAACAAATACCCGTGGTAGATTATTAACATACAATGGTATGAATTCAAGAGTGGTGAAGAAATGGCAGAGCATCCACTTCTATCAATATTTATAGGACAGAATAGATAGCGATGGCATGGACACATTCTGAGCAAACGATGAGCAGAGAATCATCAAACAGGCATTGAAATAGGAAATAGCAGGACTGAAAAAACAAACGAGGACGTCCTAAAGAAACCCTAAAGCCAGAGTTGATGAGGGAAGCTAAAGATGCTAGACTGGATTCCATCCACTATATTGAACTTTATTTATTGCATCACCGGTTTAGGTTTAAAGTTCAAACATCGGATCAACATCATGGCACAAGGGTAGTAAATAGGGCTGTGCCGAATAGTGATTTTCACTGCTCTACCGAATACGAATAGCGGGACCAACTTTTCGGCCGAATACGAATAGTGTATTATCATCATCAGGTGCCTTGTCGACTGGCTTGGGCAATTATGCCTCCTCACAATCTGCAATCTCCTGCAGCATATATAAGTTCGTGTGCTAACACAACTCCATGCCATGCAACAAGACTGTCAAGAATCTTTTCACGTTGTCCTCCTCTATCTCTCTTTCCACAGATCTTTCCAGTGGTCACAATATGTTCCATTTTCCCTCTTCCATAACATGGCCGAAAAATGACGACTGTCTCCTTCTGATGTCTGTGATTAGTTGTATCCAGGCTCCCGCCTCTTTCAAAACCTCGAGGTTGCTTTTTTTTTTTTTTTTTTTTCAAAGTTGTTTTAAGCATTGTTCTGTAAAACCACATCTCTGAGGCCTCAAGAAATTGTGTGGCCTGCCTACCGATTGTCCAGGACTAACAGCCATATGTTAAAACTATATGTATTAGCAAGCAAGAATTCTTTTTCTAACCTTCAATGACAAAGATATATTGCATAAAATGTTCTTCATTTTCTAAAATGCAGTTTTTGTCTGTCCTATTCTGTTTCTTATTTCAGTTATGCATCTTCTATCTGATGTTATCCATGTGCCCAGATACTTAAATGTATGTACTTGTCCCAAAATAACACCATTGACTTCTATTCACATTTAAGAATAATTATTTTCTTTGATACCACCATTACTTCTGTCTTCCCACTATTTAAACTGAGGCCCATTCTTCCACTTTTGAATAGTTTATAGTGTATAAAACAGATCTAAAACACATTCATAATGTCAAATGCACGCTGAAATTATACTTCTCAAAATGTAGTACTGAATAGTAAATTTTTAAAATCATTTAATGTTTTGCATCCTTCAGTCAGTCAGTCTGTGGTAACTAATATCTAGGAATGAAAGTATTCCTAGTTTTATAACAAGTAACTAAACTTGTAAATTGTCACTGACAGCTTAGTTAATGCACGAAAGCGACTTAGGCAACAGCAACTATCGCAGTGTATGCAGTAACGGGTGTAAGGTAACCACTATTCGTATTCGGCCTGACCGCAAGTATTCCGCCGAATACCGAATAGTTATTAGGTCCACTATTCAGCCCCAAAGCGATTACGAAGCGAATATTCGGTACAGCCCTACTAGTAATCCATAAGTGCTTCCCTTCTACATCTGACTCAGGTCTGAATTCTAAGAGAGTCAGCACAGAGCACAAACTCCGTGGCAGCGGCGAGGATCATGAAATACTTTGTGCCGATGTTTAGGTCAAAATTTTGCCCGGGAAGCGCCTTTAGGCTACTCTTTTCGATTTTTAACTGACAAGGGATTTTTTTAATACATCAATACACACGGGCATCCGATCTTACTAGCCAGAGACCTGGAAATTTACTAGAAGTCCACTTGAAAAAATCTCACCGTTCACCAGGGCCTGAACCGGGGACCTTCAGCCCTCGAGGCGGATGCCATGCATCGAAACCACTCACCCTCTCTTAAATCCGCGTGTGGGTTCTGGGACCTCATTGTGGGGAAACCAGAAAAGACCCACTGCCTCCCCAACAAACATGTCGTAATTGGGAGCTTCCTTCGAAGTCGGAGTACATGTACTCGAAAGGCAGGGAATCAACAGTCTGCATACAGTCAGCTGTGTAAAACTGATGAGCTGGTGGACGTGTAGAAGAAGAAGAAGAAGAAGAAGAAGAAGAAGAAGAAGAAGAAGAAGAAGAAGAAGAAGAAGAAGAAGAAGAAGAAGAAGAAGAAGAAGAAGAAGATTTATTGCACACGACAGAACACAATAGAAGATCAAACTACGAGCCCATTATGACACATAATGGAACAACATGATAGTAATTAATAATGATGTGTAATGTGAACAACACTGCCTTCTATTTCTGCCCTTTAACACAACTAGGTACACACATATATTGTATGTGTACACACTTACAATCATATATTGCTAGCAATAAAATACACCATATCAATCGATCATGTTTCCCCTCTCACACACTCATAGATCTAGATTATGTATATGTCAACCAGTCGACTAGCTGGGTCATTGAAGTGTTGGGTCGTTAATGTGTGGCCTTTTCGTTTAGATTTCACATCAGTGAGTGTTGTTTTATGTGGCCTAATAGCATAACTCATTGTAAAGTGTTGTTAGAAATACGCTTCTTCTTATTGTGACATAGAAGAGAATCACGTTTTATTTTCAGAGCATGACTATACTTCAAAGAATTGTGAAAATGGGTAACTATTCTTTAGAATTTTGTGAGAACAGAATCTGAGCAAAACTACACATCACAAAATTGTTATAATAAATAATATATTTTGGTGTATTGTGAGAATATAAGGAACCAACAGTCTGCTTAAAATACTAAACGGATGTGCATGCAACGCTCGGGTTCTGGAACAAGACTAGAGTCCAGAGATGAACTAACAACCAGAACTTTCCATCGGATTTTACAAGTGACCGCGGAGAAGAATTCAATAGTTTTGTTTAGATCATAGACAAAGTAGTAATTGCCCGATATATCTATGAAACCTCGAGTACAGCTAAAAAGATACGAAGCGTTATAACATACAATTTAGATCAGTCTTACGACGAATTTTCTGACCCATGAAAAATGCAAAGATGCGGAGAATGGGAAGAGATAGGCAGTGAGGCAGTTTACAGTCTATTTCAATCACAGCTATATTTACTGGCATCATGAAAGCTAACAAACAGTGGGGATTAAAGTGCATAGAGAGAACTACAGATAACAAAGATAACAACTGCTTACATAAAAGATCAGAATAGGAGTTGATCAAAATGCAGACCAAGAAGACGGTGCAGAGATACAATACACACGTATATGCTCACCTACAAACACATAGAGTCACCAACTAGAAAGAAAAGGCAAGTCAGAGATGAATGGAGACTGGTGATATCTGCTGCCGTGAACCTCAGAGGCTCAAATGCTGGAGAAGAAGAAGCAGCAGCAGGCGAAGAAGAAAAAGAAGAAGAAGATGAAAAAGTGGA
This sequence comes from Candidula unifasciata, assembly GCA_905116865.2. NCBI lineage: Eukaryota > Metazoa > Mollusca > Gastropoda > Stylommatophora > Geomitridae > Candidula > Candidula unifasciata. The sequence goes on along the minus strand of CAJHNH020002469.1, from coordinate 525,897 downwards.
AGAAAAAGAAAAAGAAGAAGAAGAAGAAAGAAGAAAGAAGAAGAAGAAGAAGAAGAAGAAGAAGAAGAAGAAGAAGAAGAAGAAGAAGAAGAAGAAGAAGAAGAAGAAGAAGAAGAAGAAGAAGAAGAAGACACAGAAATTGAAAATAAAACGAAGAAGAAGAAGAAGAGGAAGAAGAAGAAGAAGAAGAAGAAGGAAGAAGAAGAAGAAGAAGAAGAAGGAAGAAGAAGAAGAAGAAGAAGGAAGAAGAAGAAGAAAAAGACGTAGACGAAGACGAAGAAGAAGAAGAAGAAGAAGGAGAAGGAGAAAGAGAAGAAGAAGAAGAAGAGGAAGAGAAAAGAAAGAAAGAAAAAAGAAGAAAAACAAAAACAAAAACAAAAACAAAACGAAGAAGAAGAAGAAGAAGAAGAAGAAGAAGAAGAAGAAGAAGAAGAAGAAGAAGAAGAAGAAGAAGAAGAAGAAGAAGAAGAAGAAGAAGAAGAAGAAGAAGAAGAAGAATAAGAAGAAGAAGAAGAAGAAGAAGCCGAAGAAGAAGAAGCCGAAGAAGAAGAAGAAGAAGAAGAAGAAGAAGAAGAAGAAGAAGAAGAAGAAGAAGAAGAAGAAGAAGAAGAAGAAGAAGAAGAAGAAGAAGAAGAAGAAGAAGAAGAAGAAGAAGAAGAAGAAGAAAAAGAAGAAGAAGAAGAAGAAGAAAGAAAGAGGAGGAGGAGTATGAAGAGGAAGAGGGATGGAAGTACTACTCCCTTGTGAATTACTAGACTAGAATTATGTACCAGTTTCTTGTCTGGAATAGAACTATCAAGTTAGTTACGTATTTTGTAAAAGACGATGCGTAGTCAACTCCAATATGTTTTGGCTGTTTGGGTTTTACTTGGAAATTTTACTTTCAGCAGTTTGCCTCTCTACCCTCTACACCAATGTCGACATATCTACACAAGGCGCTCTGCCGTCAGATCGCGTGCTATATTAGAAGAAGAAGAAGAAGAAGAAGAAGAAGAAGAAGAAGAAGAAGAAGAAGAAGAAGAAGAAGAAGAAGAAGAAGAAGAAGAAGAAGAAGAAGAAGAAGAAGAAGAAAAAGAAGAAGAAGAAAAAGAAGAAGAAGAAGAAGAAGAAAGAAAGAGGAGGAGGAGTATGAAGAGGAAGAGGGATGGAAGTACTACTCCCTTGTGAATTACTAGACTAGAATTATGTACCAGTTTCTTGTCTGGAATAGAACTATCAAGTTAGTTACGTATTTTGTAAAAGACGATGCGTAGTCAACTCCAATATGTTTTGGCTGTTTGGGTTTTACTTGGAAATTTTACTTTCAGCAGTTTGCCTCTCTACCCTCTACACCAATGTCGACATATCTACACAAGGCGCTCTGCCGTCAGATCGCGTGCAGCTGAAATCGTACTGGGTTTTTCGGAATTCTGAAGCGCGTTCACAAAGCCACATACAACCATATATAACTATACTTCGTTATATTAATACAATAACGTGATATGAGAGTAAAACATGATAAAGCACGTTTATGCCACCTTCGAAGTAGGAGACATTATATCTAGCTTCTCATGGAAATAATCAGTAGAGATACCTTGGATGGGCTTCTGCGTGGAAGGACTGATCATGCCTGGGAATGCCCACTGTGTTATGTCGACGATTATGATAACATACCATAACATAACACATCCCTCAGTTTTTTGTCTACGTTCAGTCGGTCACTCAATTCCCAAGTCTTTTCTATTGTCTTCTCTACTATCAGACTTACATAATATATGTCTACACACCTCTCTACGTTAAACGCCCCATTAAAACTACTGCAGACCACAATTCACAGTTGTACATCACCTCTCGTTCAATACAGATTAATCATCTGACAACAGCTGACAAATTTCTTATCTAAGGACAGTTTTAAACAAAAACTTACTCAACCAAACCGAGGCCATATGTTACATGGATTAATCTCTCGGTTAACTCTTTCGTACCTAGAAGACTCGAACCGACGTCTAAACTGAACAACACTTGTGTTGAATAAAGAATGAATGCATAAAAGTAACTCAGGTCAGTAACGTAATTCGTGTATTTACTTTTTTTTTTAGCGAACCGAAATGTTTATGACTCGAAACATTTTTTTCCCTATTTAAATTAATGCAAATCCAATGTATCCCTTTATCTGCTCAAAAAAAGAAAAAAAAAGTGTTTTGACTTTTTAATGGATTTACAAAGATTGAAAAAGAAAACTGACTCTCCAAAATGCAACATCAAAGTAAATGGTACAAAGCTCAAGCAAGATGATATGGTTAAGTACTTGGGAACTTTGACAAAAAACATCAGATGTAAGATGCATTAAATACGATAAATGTAAAATAGTTCATGCAAAGACAGCATTTTACAACATGAAGAATATTTTATTTAAAAGGGTCCTATCTTAATATAGAAAAAGTAAATCGTGTACATTTGGTAGATTAGTGAAAATTTATTTGGAAGTTGCGGAGATGTGGTTTTAAAGACGAATGATGAGAATATTCTGATCAGATCTTTTATTTGGAAGATACGGAGATGTGGTTTTATAGACGAATGATGAGAATATTCTGATCAGATCTTTTATTTGGAAGTTACGGAGATGTGGTTTTATAGACGAATGATGAGAATATTCTGAGCAGATCGTTTATTTGGAAGTTACGGAGATGTGGTTTTATAGACGAAACATGAGAATATTCTGAGCAGATCTTTTATTTGGAAGTTACAGAGATGTGGTTTTATAGACGAATGATGAGAATATTCTGAGCAGATCTCATGAGGACGTCTTGGGGTCAACTGACTCTCGAAGAGAACTGATTGCCCACATCAGAAAGAGACAACCTACATTCTTTGGTCAAGAGATGAGAAGGGGAACACTGGAGTATATCATGACAGTATGAGAGTTGGAGGGGAGAAGAGGCAGAGGGAGACGGAGATAACAGATGCTGGACAGATTGACATCATGGCAAGAAGGATCATCTGTGTCAGAGTTCATTGAAAGTACACGAGACAGGAGGTTGTGGATAGACATGACTAGCAACGCCATACCGGAGGGAGTTTAAGAAGAAGAAGAAGAAGAAGAAGAAGAAGAAGAAGAAGAAGAAGAAGAAGAAGAAGAAGAAGAAGAAGAAGAAGAAGAAGAAGAACGAACGAACGAACGAACGAACGAACGAACGAACGAACGAACGAACTTTATTTTCGAAGGGTTACAAATTGGGCACGCAGGCCCGTCTGACATTCGGCCCTTCTAAGAACTCATTTTTCAGAGTACGAATGCCTGTTATCAATAATGCATGTTATGGATATAATAAAGACATATGCATTATTTAACAGTGCATACACAGATCATGTGTATACGATCTTACACACTCACATACACGTATATTTACTCTTACATTCTCATACATGCATATTCATATACAGACATACCTAATACATACATACACGCATCTACATACATGCACAAACAGAAAACACACACCCAGACATAGAAATTAATGCACAAACAGAAAACAAACACACATACATGCACACACACACACACACACATTCATTCCATACATACACACCTACAAATGCATGCATGCATACACACACATACAGTCACATGTACAGACACCCACATACACCCACAGCCACACATTTACACTCGCATACATATATACATACACACATCTATACATACACCTACATCTTTAGATACATACATGCACACTTGCATACTTACCTTAATACACACACACATACAACCACATACTTACACTCACAAGAATGGATTTAAGTGTTGCAAAAATATAAAATATACAGCACAACTTTAACTTTAAGTCTGATAGTTTTTGACGCAGGTAGATGGAAGAGGGAGATAGATTTTGACGCAGTTAGATGAAAGAGGAAGATAGATTTTGACGCAGCTAGATGAAAGAGGAAGATAGTTTTTGACGCATTTAGATGAAAGAGGAAGATATTTTAGACACATTTAGATGAAAGAGGAAGATACTTTTTGACGCAGTTAGATGAAAGAAGAAGATACTTTTTGACGCATTTAGATGAAAGAAGAAGTTACTTTTTGACGCAGTTAGATGAAAGAGGAAGATAGTTTTTGACGCAGTTAGATGAAAGAGGAAGTACTTTTTGACGCAATTAGATGAAAGAGGTGGATAGTTTTTGACGCAGTTAGATGAAAGAGGAAGATACTTTTTGACGCAGTTAGATGATAGAGGAAGATACTTTTTGACGCAGTTAGATGAAAGAGGCAGATACTCAGCGGCGTCCGTGGCTTAGGAATTGTGAATTAGACTCGTAATTATAACGTACCTCGATCGAAACCCTACTACTGGCTGCGTTAATTTTTATCATGGTATGTGGCGTCGTAGGTCGACCCTGCCTAAAATGGGTACCAGGGTGTATGTCCTGGGGAAGTAAAGAAGGCCGGCGTGATGGTGACCACATTACCCACCTAGTGCCCATTGGTCTGTTATAATATGGGTGCTCTTCCCATATGCTCGATACGCCTAAAGGTGTAAAAAGAGATCTTAACTTTATGTTTTTTTCCGGTTGTCCAGAATTCTTCCTAATTCCTTAACATTTTTTTTAATATACTGACCAAACAGTCTACCTAGATCAAAATCTTATCAAGCTGTCCGTGTAGATTCATGAGCTCCCATTGTCCCCTTAAAAGCATTCAGTAGTAGGCTACTGAATAGAACTGCTTACTTTGAAGTCGGATTGCATCTGCCTGAGAAGCAAGTATTCAAGTCTGCAAACAAATAAGCCAGAACTGTAAAAATTGTGTGCACGCAAAAGTCAAATTCTGGATTAAGACCAGTGTCCAGGGATGTACAAAAACCAGAATTTTCAGGCACAGTTTTTAGCCAGTAAAGGCTTAGAACAGTCTTTTCAAGCACTTTGCCTGGGACACTTGGGACTGAAGGAGTTAAAGATAGATAAGATCCAGATGAATATATGGACAGCCGAAGGCAAAAGTTCGCACGAAAAGGTTAAATGATGACGTAGGTTTGGCTGGATTATGAAGGTATTTACGTGTGTTTTTCTGTTTTCCTGTGTCACCCAAGTGAATTCACGTAAAGTTGAAATGGGTGTATGGTTTACCTGTCGAGTAGTTAGTGTGTTTTAACGTGATATGTAGAGTTGATGGTTGACCGATTCGCGCATTAGTATGCTACGAGGAAGAAGGCATTTTCAATACAGGTCTATGCAGTTAGGATTATGTTGTTAGTTGCGTAGCCTTTACAGGACGTTGCAGAACCAACCCCAGCAGCCCCTGGCTTTTGTGTGGTTTCTCTAGGCAAATTTACGTCCAGTAGTTTGGCATTGCCTCTGGACGGTCGGCCCACTGATAGTTAGGATTATATCGGTTGTAATTAAACCAACATTATTAGGTAACAGGGGGCTGCGTGGTCTCCAGGCATGGTGTCCGCCTCGAGTGCTAGAGGTTCCCTGTTCAGTCCCCGGTAAGGGCTGGAATATTTTTACGAGGACTTGGTCTTCTAGTAATTCCCCCTGGTCTCTGGGTAGTGAGATCGGACGCCTGTGTGCATTGTTGCGCACGTAAAAAATTACTAGGACAATGGAAATCGAAAAGAGTAGCCTAACTGCGCTGCCCGGGCAAAATTTGGAGTTGAAAATCTACCTAAAGTATCTCAGGATCCTCGCCGGTGCTACAGAGCCTGTGCACTGTGATGAGCTTCTTCGGACTCAGACTTGAGATGGAAGAAAAGAGCACTTATAGGTTACTGCCCGCGTGCCATGATGTTGATCCGTTATTCAAAACCTCAAACCCTCTAACCTAGTAGGTGACATTTTTGTTTAAATTTATTTGAACAAGTTGTTTAGGTGCTTGGTGATTTGAGATTTGTGTGTGAAGCGTAGTAAAAGTGGTCGAGTGTATTGATTGTGCCATGTTTCTAAATCAGAATCGACGTCACTGCACGTTAGGCGTTCCCACGCATGCTCAGTCTTCCCAGGTGGCAGCAAATCCTATCTTCCTACATTGCTTGTTTACGTTTAGAGGACGGATCAACATCATGCCACAAGGGGCAACCCGTAAGTGCTCCCTTCTAGTTCTGACTCAAGTCCAAAGAATCTCAGCGCGGTGCACGAACTCCGTAGCACCGGCGAGGATCCTGAAATACTTTGGGTAGATTATTAACTCCAAATTGTGTCCTGGCAGGGCTGTTAAGCTACTTTTTTTTGAACTGCCAAGGGATTTTTTTACGTGCGCAGCAGTACACACGGGCGTCCGATCTTACTGCACAGAGACCAGGCGAAATTACTAGAAATCAACGTGGAAAAAATCCCAGCCTTCACCGGGGCTTGAACCCGGGATCTCCAACACTCGACGCGAACGCCATACCTCGAGACCACACAGCCCCACAATGTGCATTGCTTGTCAGTTGGTTCGTTCGTTCATTAAGCGTATCGGTATCAATCAGAATGAGGAAACGTAAGTGAAATCATTGCTTGGTGTATGCATTAAACTCTTAGCCACAGATTTGTTCGGAAAATAACAAACAAGGTTAAAAGATAGTTCTTTCCAGTTGAATCGGTTGTGATTACCCACACAATGTGTCTTGTTTCGTTTTACATTATAACTTCATAATTCTGGATACTGTACCCCAGCATCCACTGGATATGGATTATTTTCTCAGGAAACGACGCATGCTACCTAGTCTTCCTCTGTCTCCGGCAAATTTTAGGTAAGTGTTTTGACTGTTTCTTCTTCTTATTTCATTTCTTCTTCCTAAACTTGACCTCCTCCTCCTTCTTCTTCTTCTTCTTCTACTTCTTTTTTTTTCTCCTTCTTCTTCTTCTTCTTCTTCTTCTTCTTCTTCTTCTTCTTCTTCTTCTTCTTCTTCTTCTTCTGCTGCTGCTGCTGCTGCTGCTGCTGCTGCTGCAAATTTTTCTTCCTCAACCTCTCCTCCCCCCCCCTTCTTCTTCTTCTTCTTTTTTCTTCTTCTTCTTGTTTTTCTTCTTCGTCTACTTCTGCTGCTGCTTCTGTTGCTGCTTCGTCTTCAGCGATGGTAGAGGAATAGTACTATCTACAACCTATTATAAATGTCCGGCTATGTTTCCTATCCTAGTGTTGAATAACTTCCAGAACGTCTACTTACTTCCCGCCCTCTTTTTGTTTCCCATGTCCCCCTCTCCCGCCCCTTTTGAATAATTCTTTCATTGTATGGATTCTCCGTGTTCTGTTGCCCTGGACTGACGGTTGCTTGCTGCTGCAAGAGGGCTTCAGATAAAAGGAAGGTTTGAAACTGTGTGACTTCTTTGACAGACTGTTCACGACCAGGTCACCCACAGAGAGTATTGACCCAGATTCTACTGCCGCCTTTTTTAACTTCCTACTCCACTCACCCACTTGCTGGACTGACAGGCAGGTATCACCATACTAGATTTGCATTCGCCGATTATTTTGTATAGGTTTCACCCCTTCACTGTGAAAAAAAAAAAAACCTAACAGAACGCCGCTCCTCTTCGGTGCATGTCAAAAGTGTGATGACCATCTTTCAAATGTCATAATGACGTTATCATGTCCGTCTGAGCCGTGATGCCGCATGATAAACACGCTTGACATCCTTGACAACAATAGTGACGTGTCACATGATGATAGCATTGTTACTGTAATTTCTATCATACTTTAATGGCATGTGGAAGACTAAGGGCGTCGGGTCTGTTTTCCACATCGCCTATTCAGTGCCTATTGGTGTATATAAAATATGATGGAAGGATATAAAAAGGAACGAAAATTAGATTAGCGTGCTTCACAATATAGCAAACACAAACGAAAACTGAACGTTGCGGCTACAAAGCTTTCATCAGTACATAACAAATTAAACAAAACCACACAAATACACAAAATCACTCAACTGAAATATCTGAAGCAGCTACGTTGATGTCTAGCCAGTGGAATAAAACTAGAATCAGATGCCTGTAAGGAGATTGGTTTCCTTTACTCGCTTTCAAAGAAGAAGAAAAAAAAAAGAAGGAGAAAAAGAAGAAGAAGAAGGGGTTGCTTTAGCGCAGTCGATCGGAGGCTTGGTTTCAAATCCAGCTGCGACTCGCTGCAGCCCACGGTCGGTGTTCGAAACCGGGCGGCTCCCGGGGTTCACCCAGCCACTAGGAAATGGGTACCAGAGTTAACACTCTGGGGTAAATGGAGGAACGTCGCTGTAGCCACAGAGTTACGTGCGGACGGTGACATAGGCGGACACTTCTTATTAGCTGTCCGTACTGGTGACAGAGCACTTATGGTTTATAACCGTGCAGTGACGCTGGTTCACATCTTCCGACTTTACCTTTACCTCTTAAGAGAAGAAGAAGAAGAAGAAGAAGAAGAAGAAGAAGAAGAAGAAGAAGAAGAAGAAGAAGAAGAAG